>JACM01079521.1:0-12684 GCA_000787095.1 Periophthalmodon schlosseri
ACACACACATATACACACACACACTTAGTCAATGCTCTTATAAACAAACAATTAGATTTTCCCAACTGTGCAGGGCTGTGTTCCATCTGTAGTTTCCTTAATAGTGATACTTATGGGTACATGACCTGGGAATGGAAAGAAGGCATTAGAGGATATTCCTATCCTCTCCTGTTTGCGTTTGTCTATCAAATATTGTATTATATGAACTATGACTCTGTCCAATTGCTTGTAAGTAGCTTCAGTTAATTTCTGCATCTATGTTTTTATATGGTTCAGTTTCTACATAATTCTGATTTGCAGAAATGGCTCCCACGAATCCTTCAAACCCTTCTGGCAGCATCTGCAGATGTCAAATTTTTCTTTTTCATAAGAAGCTTGGAAAATACTGATACTGCAAAATGGACGGTGATCTAATCACTTATATTGAACCATGCATTTGAATTATTATGTTTTAGTTAAATATCTTTTATATCTTCTCAGTTTATCTGCCACCTTACATCGTGGTTTACTTGGTATTGCTGCACCAGGACCTTGACCAACAGCATGGAGACAACACTCACTGTTTTAGCCTTGTGTTACTTTCCTCTGCCTGGATCCAGATCTCAAAGCAGGTCCTGCCATCTTTGATGTTGATAATTTTTACACTAAACACATTTTTTTTAAGCTTTTCTTAATGTATCTATTATTTTGACAGCTGGAAATATCTTACCCTTGTAGCCTTGGCTGTACTTGTACGTCCAACTTCTTTGATTGTCTGGTTTCCGTTGATAGTCTACCATTTCTGGCAAGAAGAGAACAAAGTGAAACTTATAATCCACCAATATGCTCTCATAGGGTCAGTGTTCTGACCCTGGTCTCTCAGAATTACCATTGTGAATTTCATTGTATTCATTACTATGTACCTTTAGAGCCCTGGCAATTACAATCTCTACCATGATTGACTGTATATTCTACGGCAAGGTAAAACGTGATCAACAAATTCCTTTAATTTTGCACACTATTACACTTGTAATACAAACTTTGCTATTGCAGAAACCATGAATAGAAATAGAATAGAAAGCAGATACAACCCACGTGTTAATGTGTTAATGGATGGCAAGTCTATTATTGTGTTATTAATGGTACATATCTTCAAAATGAGAGAAACTTGCCTTTTTTACACAATGTATAGCACTTAGCAGAGCTCTTTTTACATTTTTATTTTTAAAAACAAAATGGCATACAAAAAGTGAAAAATGCAAATTTCGTTATGGGCAAAGTCAGAATTATGTGTGATGCTGTTGTGTCTTCTTCACAGTGGACCTTTGTGCAGTTTAATTTTATAAAGTTGAACATCTTCCATGGGGTAGCGGACTTCTACGGCTCCCATCCCTGGCACTGGTACTTCACACAGGGCTTTCCTGCTGTGATTGGGCCCCATCTTCCCTTGTGTCTTCATGGTTGTACAGTTGCCTTCAGACGCTACAAGATGCTGCTGTTCACCATTATCTGGACGTTAATTGTCTACAGGTGAGCTGTAAATTAGCATTTCACATTTGACCTTAGGGCTCTTCAAACTGAAGCCTGTAGTTTTGATTTAAAGCCATTATTTCCCTGGTTCTATGTTAATTGCTTGTTGTAGCAGTTTTGTCACTAGAGCTGAATTTGAAAAAAAAGGTTTAATTTTTAAAAAAGCTTAATATTTTCTGAACCTTTTGTGGTCTTTTATACTATTTGTATGAAGGTGTATGACGCCTACTGGTACTGTCTATTAAAAGTGAAGTCTGTATTTCCTTTGTGGACTCAAATTATTCATTATTTCTTGTTACAGCCTTCTACCTCATAAGGAATTCAGGTTTATCTATCCCATTCTGCCCTTTTGTATGGTCTTTTGTGGTAAGCTTCTGTGTATTCAATCAAGACATTACAAATACAGCAATTGTAAAACATCTCATAATGACTATATTTTTGACAGGCATTTCTCTGGCTAGTTTAAAAGCATGGCAACGGACTACAGCTGCCATCTTGGTTGTGTCTAACTTATTACCAGCTCTGTACACTGGCTTGATCCACCAGAGAGGAACCCTCGATGTTATGGGCCACTTACAGAGTCTTTGTGATGTCAGCGGCAGCAACAATTCACAACCCAATGTACTCTTCCTAATGCCCTGCCACTCCACACCTTATTACAGGTACCCAAAATATGTATGTCACTCTATGCACTTCATAATGTATATACCAATGTAAGACCAATTTAATCCTATTGTAATATCTTGGCAGCCACCTACACTGTCCAATAAGTATGAGATTTCTCGAATGCCCCCCAAATCTTGGAGACGATTATGTGGATGAGTCTGCCATATTTTACAACGACCCCCTGCAGTGGCTTAGGGCTTCTTTTCCATACAAGTTATCCCTGCCCAGTCACCTAGTTATGTTTGATGTTTTGGAAAAGGTAAGTCCAACATGATCAGTAAATAAAATTGAGCCAACTTAATGCTCACATTATTTTTATAGGACATATCTGGATTTTTGCAAGGAAATAACTTTGTGAGGACAGCAGAAATCTTTCACACTCATTTTCCCGAAGGAAGAGTTGGAAGAAACATCTTTATTTATGAAAGGCACTGATGAACATGGTATTAATAAATATTTAAAACTTTTTTTTTTTTTTTAACTGAAATCAGTTATTTTCAGTTACATTAAAGCACTTGAATTATTATCCCATACTGAGTTAGTGAAAGCAGTGGTGGAAAGTTCTTATGTACATAACGTATATATAAGCAAACAACACCAACTATGACCTTGAAATAGCAGGATACAGAACATTTTTTTCTTAATTCTTTAACTTAATTAAAAAATAAAATAGTTTTTACTTTGAATAAAAATTATGAAGTAGACTAGTTGAAGAGTATTTTTGTGGACCCAGACACAACACTGTGGCAACTACTTTTTAGAACTGAACCAAACACCAAGTCACAAATAGATCCTGTATCATTAGAAAGCAAGTAAACTATTACCAATAAAAAAAAAAACAGGTAACTGAGAGGCAGTTGTGCGGATAGCGGTCAGTAAATTCAAACATTTGAAAACCAAAGTGTAAATATCTAAAGGAGTGCAGGTAGTATCAATATTTAGGATCGAAAGGCATTGGTCCCAGTTCTATTTTGACATCTGCCATGTGTCTGTCTCTGTTTTGGTCTGATCTGCTCCATTTGCGTTCACTGCTATGTCTCGTCCTATGTTGCTTACGGCGATGCTTTTCTCGCAAATTCTCCTTAGAGTCAGGTCGCTGAAATGGTCCGCTGTGTAAGAAGTGTAAGAAGTGTGAGAAGATAAGTTAGAGAAAGACAGAAGTACCAATACGGTCTTTTAAAGCCTACCTTGGTCTAGATTTTTTGGAGTATGTTTCACCAAAGAAGTGCTTGTAGATATAATCATCAAGATCCTCAAAAAAGTCTTCATTCAAACCTTGGTGCTTGCACAAATCAGTGAGATAGTCCTCAACATCATTAACAAAGTCAGTGAACAGCATTTGGTCATGAATAAACAAACCATTGTGAAAGAAGTTATTTATGAACCTCTCCAGCTCTATCCAGTAGGGGAAGTGGTCAACCTCTTTCTGAATGTAGCTCTGCAGTAGCTGGTAGAACTCATCTGCTCGTATGGGATCAGCGGCTTTGTTAAAGAGACTCATGAACTCCTGATAAGCACAGTCAAACACCTCAGAGCAACTTTGTGGCTTAAACTTCTCGTGAACTTTATCGGCAGAATTTCTAGAAAAGTAGTTGCTCTGAAAGAAGTCAAAATTGAATTTGAACGGTTTCTTATGTGGTTTACCAGTTCTGTGCTGCCACGTCTCATCTGCATTTCTGTGTTTGTGTTTCTTGTCGTAAAAGCCTCGTGCCTTGTTAAAGATGGTTGATGCTGAATCTTTAAAGTTCCTAAAGGTGGATTTAACTGAATCAGAAAACTTCCGTAGATTCTCTTTAACAGCCTCTTTTGCCTTCTTGATCTGCTCTTTGTGGTGATGAACAAATTCTTTAGTGGAGTTCTTAACAGCGTCAAACGTTTCTTTCACTTTCCCTGCCATGCCTTGCTTGGATTTTGACTTCCTTTTAGGCTCAGAGTCCCCTTTAGCTCTCTCCTTAGTTTCCAGGTACAAACGCTCCCAAAGGTCAGAACGCTGCTGCTCAAAGCTCAGCCGCTTCTCCAGCTCCATCAGGTGAGACTGCAGGTCTTTTGCTTTCTCTGCTCCATTGATCTGTTGCCTAAGTTTGTCAATTTCTCCTCTCAACTCATCAGCCACCTTGCGCTCTTTGTCCAGCTTCTTTCTCAGCGTCTGTGCTTCAATGATCAAACCCTCTCTTTTTCCACTAAAGCTGCGGATCACCTCCTTCTCCTCCTCCAGTTCAGCCTTTAGTCTTTGGTTTTCGGACAGGAGCAAGTCTGCTCCCGCTCTCACGGCCTCAAAGTCTTTCATCGCCAGGCGCAGGGTTCTCAGTTCCTCATGTAAAGCAGACAGAGACCTTTCCTCCTTTTGCAGTGAGTGTTTGAGGTTGTGGTTCTCTTTCTGCAGACTATGGTGCTGGGATTCAATCTGGATCTTTTCCTCAGTTTTTGTTTTCAGCAGCACCTCCAGCTCATCTCTTTGAGTCTGGGTGAGGAGAAGGAAGTATATTTGTTTAGGCTTCAGTTCATTGTTAACATGCAGAGCGATTTTACTTTACCATTAGTGGGCCATATCAGTTGATCCTAATTATGTATTATTTAGCATAAGTTAGATCAGATATACTACTACTACTGCATTAGAACTGGACATATTGTTGTTGCATTATAGCTATAAATATAAAGTAACTATAGAAAAGTAATTTACAGGTTTTTGTTTAGTCTAATTTTCCTGAGGCCAATTATTTAAACAGCTCATAAAATTGTTTAAATGTTTGGTTCTCTCTTGTGCACATACAAAAATAATTGGCACTACTACCACCCCAATGACCCTTTATGTTAGATTTATAGACTTACTTGTATTTGTGCATGTTTTATGCAGAGGTCTTCATTTTCTTTTCTTATCTTGTCAATAGTATCTGAAAGCACTGAAATTGCCTTTTGAACATCCAGGTCCTTTAGGCTAAAATCACTTTTCTGTAGAATAATAGCACAGTATTTATAGTTAATCATAAAGATTTTGGAGATAGAAATGTGGTTTGTTGTCACCGACCTGTTCTCCAGCTTGAAAAATAAGGTCTCTCAATCCGTCCAGTTGATTCAGTTTAATTTCATCCACAAATTGTCTTTTCTGGATATGATTAGTACCTGTGGTTGAAATAAAAAAATATTTGAGACCATTACTAGGTATCCAAGCTCAATAAGGGATGATAAGTGATAATTCTGTAGATAAAATGCATGTTTTCTTACTATAGAGGTGTCCAAAGCCCATGCTGATAGCTATAATGAGAGTCAGTAAGATGCATGTGGTGAGCATGCTGCTGCCTTTGCACTGGGTCTCTTGTATGGGTTCCTCTCCCTCAGCTATGTTCTGCTGCTGGGGTATCTCCTCTCTTTCACTTGGGTCAGACTCCATCCCTTCATTCCGGTCTGGTTCTGTAGTGGTGTTGGGGGTATTTCTTCTCACACGGCGTCTTCGGACTACAGCCCCAGAGCTCGGGTCAGGCTCCTCTTCACTGCTGCTTGAATGAGGCACAACCTGCAGCTGCACTGGGAAAACTACACAGGAAAAGGTTACACTAAAGGTGCTGTTGAGTTTCAAATAGTGTTGTCAAAAATATCAACACCCAGATACTAATTGATAAGAAACCACACCAAACTCCATGCTCAGAACGTGAATATTTTAGTGCAGTGGTTCTCAAACTGTGGTACGTGAGGATGACACAGAATTTTGCCCTGCTTTAGTTAAAAGTTGGTGCTTATTCTGGTTAAAATTTAGTTTTTTCTTTTATCTTAGTTTAGTTCTGGTGGTGCCTGGCAAGGTTTGAGAACCAGTTTTTGTGGTTACATCAATTAATTAAATCTAAAAAAAAAAAATCTTCATTTAAACTAGTGCATGCAGATTCATGCCACATTTGTATTGAGTATTTGTATATTTAAGTGCAATGAAAAAGTGAGACAATACAGCATTGCAGTAGATGCAGTCATTACACCTGGAGAGCGACTTCTATGGAGTGGAGTCTTCAGGTGAGGGCCTAAGTTTAGAAGGGTCTGAGGGAGTTTCCACTGTATCATCATCAAACCTGCTTAATCAATGAGTGTAGCAAAGCATATGTTGGTAAATCAGAAAATCTGTTACACAATGTAGATCTTAGACTGTGTGACTGAGAGAAGAAAAACACATCTCTATGACAATATATGCATCTTTAATTTACCACCCACCAACAATGTACGTACATACTACAGTCTGTTTTCTAATGCAAACAACAATCCCTTCTGAACATGTTCATGACACATTTTGTCAACTCATTTGGAGCTCAACATTGTCAAACTTGTTTGCTCAGATGCTTGTGTCTTTTAGGGAACAACAATCGGGTGTAGTCTAATGCGTTACCTGTCTGTGCTGAGGTGAAGGTGTATTGGCTGCTGCAGGACATCCCAAGATACAGCTCTTCAGAGGTCTCTGTGGTGACCGGCTCATCTTCTTTTAAGTCTCCAAGTGTCAGAATGTCGGATTGATCACTTGATGACAATACAGACACATGCTCACTGCTGGCAGCATTTACTCCAGTCTAAGAAGTTACAAAACTTTGTAAGAACAAGCTAAATATTCTGCATTTTATTTTTATGGTGTTGTACCTCTGCTGAATTAAGCATAGTGGCTGCATCAACCAAAGTGACATCAAGTGAATCTTCTTTTACTTCAGCATGGTCATCTTGAAATATAATCATATATTAGACTACTACTAGGGATGGAACAGTAAACAATAATATGGTTTATTGTGATAAAAAGGCTAGGCTATAATCGTTCGTGGGACATTTTATATAATTGTGATAATTGTCATTATATCGATAGAATGTACAGAACAATGCTACTATAACAGTTGTTTAAATATGGGACCTATTTATAACTGTCAACAAAATTATAATTATTGTGATATAATCGTTAATCGCAATTATTTTGGCCATGATAATTGTGACACCAAATTTCAATATCGTCCTGTGCATAGCTACAACTAACCTTTGTATGTGGTTAACAGGACTAACTGATTTCCAATAGATATAACATGTTTATTAATTTTACTTTTAATATTCCTTACAATCAGGCAAAGTGACTTTTTGCAGCTCAGAGTTTACTGGTGCAGGTTCTACATCCTCCACTGCCTCTGTTCCCAAAGTCTCAATATCAGAACCCTGAAAGACAAACAATTATTTATGGAACTTTACTTAACCTAACTAACTAACTAACTTTACTTAACCTAACTAAACCAGGATTAACATAACAACATTAACCCACATTACCTCATTACTGATCAAAGTCCATCCACAAGATGACTCAGTATCACTTCCAGACATTTTGCTCAGTTGTCTACAGGAAAGAGCCAGATGTTGTAGGGTGCTGGTTACTTGGTGATTAAATATGGCACTTGATTGATGTTTTAATTGTGTTAAAATATTTGAGCATATATCAGACCATGACTCATTCTTAGCGCATCTGTTTTGTTGAAGATCTACTTTTTATTATTATTATTATTAGTTTACATTGTATTTCCTCCAGAGACTGTAGGCCTATAGAAATATAGGCCCACAAATATATTATATAGAAAGCAGTTGGGTATTTATGGGTATTTTGAATGACAGTGCCCCCAAGTGGTGATAGATTATAACAATAACACAAAGAAACGAGGGCAACAAAACACGCAGAACCATCGACCTTCGCTTTGACACACGCACAGCGACATTGCCAATGTATTTTCACAATCATTGGCATCATCACGATCTCTATAGCAATATATTAAAATAACTAAACACTGATGTTAAGTCTGAGTTGCCCACCACAGCTTACCACGGGAGTCCTCCGTTTGTTTTCCAGTTTCCCAGTGCTGTAAATGCAACCTTATGGACGACCACTTGATGAAAAGTTGAATTAAAACAATGAGGGCACAGCGTTAGTGAGGACAGCAGTTTACAGGTCCACCATAATTATGAAGTATGCCAGTAGTCCGTTAACGATGCCGCAGCCCTCCTCTAAAGAGCACGTGGGAACTGTAGTTTACATGAAAATCCACAAAGCGGTGCCCATCGTCTAAAACAACTTCAGTGCCCATGAGGCATTGCGACAGTCAGACAGGTTTTGCAAGGGTGGTGAAACCCTGTAGAAACCTCTCTGAAAAAACATAAACAAGGAAGCGTGACAAGGCAGACCGCCCAAATTTTTATTTAGGCAAAAAATAATTATCCACCGCATTATATTGCTGCCATAGGCAATTGTCTAGATCAAAAAAAGACTGTCCGTCTTTTGTCGTTACAAAGATCATCATTTGCATAAGTATTACTAGCCCACCTGCAGTAGGCCCCATTAAAGCACCTTTTCCGCTCTGGTGCATGGGGTGCATATTTTGCAGTTTTTGGCTGTGTTTGTTTAGACGTGGAGCTTCTTAGTGCATTGACCATGGATGGCATTAACTTGTTTTCTTGACTTAACTAATGCAAGTTATATCAGTTTCCGCGAGGTGTCAGCGTTGTCACATAAATTATCACATGCATTTTATGTACGCAGTGTAGTAGTACCTTATGGGGCCTATAGTTTGCATATTATCCATGCTAAAATTGTAGCTATAAAAAGAAGACTCAATTTGACAAATGTATTGCTTTTTTTTTATTTAAAATTGAGAATCATACTTTCATTTGTCTAAAATCTAAACATTTTGGACATAAATGCAAAATGTCAAATAAAAAGCATTAACGGGTTAATAATTACAAAATACATTCATTTTAAGAAGCCTGCTTCCTCCATTGAGGCTGTGGGTCTCCCTGAGTTTAACTTAATTACCTTCAGCACTCAACACAACTGCACAAGTGAGAGACAGACCATAATTTATGCAGATGAGGCGTTCTAATTTTCCCTGTTAAATTACAAGCTCGGACAAGAACAAATAAAAGCACAATTTAAAAGATGAAAAACAACGTCACAACATCCCAGGTCCCCTGTCATTGTCCTCACAAAAATAGACAAGATTATTGAGGACTAACTTCATGCACTGGTGTATCTGCTAGAAGACCCAATTCAGAATCAGGTGACAGCTGAAATGACTGAATTTGAACAATGTGTACAAACAATCCCAATCAATAAATGATGTCTGATTCTGAATGGTGCCTGCAAAGCAACTGGAATAAGTACAGGGATACTGATAAGCGTTTGTTTTTGGAAAAAGCAACAAGACAAATCTATAAAACCATTATTGCCCATTATTTCTGAAACAAAATGGGAGAAAATAACAAAACAAAAGACTTGTGTAAATGAGCATCTACATAAACTAAGTACCATTTAAATCCTGCTTTCATTTTGTACAATACATTGCATTTTATCATTGCTTCCAGGCATGATGACACATCTCGTGCCAATATGCAACGGTGACCCTATAGAATAATCTTTGGTTTACTCTGTTTGCTTTTCAAAAGAAAGTTAAACTGATTGTTTCACCTGATTGAATCCTCTCCAGAACCCTCTGATTAAATACAGCAATGTGAAAACACTTTAGCCACTCATGTGATTAACACTGGAAATAAAATAATACTGCATTTTCATTGTGTTCAAGGCATTTGTGTGAGTATATTAACATATCTGGATGAGTGGATACAAATTTTAATTTATCTCTATATTTGAGCTATTGTCATTTCTGGACTAGTGTTTTATATGCATCACTGCACCATTGCAACACAGGTTACTACATAATAAATTGTATTACTCTATATAAAATTCATTTACAATATAGGCATCTGTGTGCAACAGTGTGGAGGGAACTGACAGATTGATTTGATTTGGTGCATAATACTGATTATTAATTGTCACTCCATCTTCATAAAGTGCCCTAACATTTCATTGGCACTTATTTAGAGTCACCCCGCAACTCTCGCTCATCTGATCACGGGTAAGGCCACTAATGTGCAAGGCACCTCAAGGCCACCTTTATCTTTGGTCTGAAAGAAATATTTCACATAGCTCAGTAACCTTCTTCCAGGGATTAGACGAGAATCTAAAATAAAACTCAAAAAGCAAACAATTTATCGGGCAGTCACCGATGCACATTGGCTTACAATGCTAAACTATTCGGCAGACAAGTGCTAATCTTTATCTACTCTACAGCAAAACAAATCTACTGTAACTACACATGTACTGGGTGGCACATACTTTCTAACAAAAATATAGTTTTATGCAGTAAAAGGTTTACTGTATTCTTCACTTCTCCACACAACTGAATCACACCTCCATTCACTTCTCCTACATTCTTATGTGTAGCATCTTTACACAAAGTTCACCCTCAGAAAGATTAGCTTTGGTTTTGGGAGCTGAGGGTGCTTTGTGCATTAAGGCCAATTATAAAGCGACAGACCATTTCAAGCACTTCTGGCGTGTATTACTTATGAATAAAAAGGAAGATGGGCCTGTTTTTACACAAACCACTTAGAACCTGAGAAGTAACTGTGATGGAGGGCATCACAATCATCTGAGCTACTGGCTCCTTTAGTCCAGATACATTCATATCTATTAGGCAATTACTACAGTGGTTTAGAACATAAATACCCTGTCAAATCACCATGTAACACGTTACACAGCTATTCAAATTGTACTAAACCTTGTTCCCTGAGTTCAGGACAAAAAAAAGTCAATAAAATAAATGTTTTAACGAGGTAGTATAAAACAGGAATAGCAAGGAAGCACATTGACAGACAGGCAGACATTCACTTGTCCATTACTCAATAATGGAAAAGTACTTATACTGGCATTTTAGGAGAGAAATTTGGAGCTGTGTCCTAAATCCTTCAGGCAGCACAACAGTGGAGTGTACGCTGCAGTGCCCTTACCATCCCGCAAACAAGAAACAAAGTAAGAAAAGGTAATCAGGAAGTGTCCAATGCAAAGTAAGCAAAGCCGCCACTCACATAACATAGGTATAAGTAGTAATTAAATACAGTGGAAGTTTACCCCGAGGCAAACACAGGTAGAAAATTAGCAAAAAAGGGCCTACTCTTCCCTTTTGCTCCAGTGATAAACTCTTTTAAATAAAGTCAAAAATGTTTCCATTCTTAACATTGTTTTAGACATTCATGATGGGTGAGATTTTTTTCCACAAATACAACATAAACACAAACAACTGAAAAAAGACCTTGAGAAAGAGAGTCTTGTATATCTTCTGACCTACTTGTCATGAGGTAATTTAGACTCCTTTTTCTCATCCACACGACACATTCATACTGAGACTAACAGTGCAGTTGCAGCAGGCAGAACACATTGTATTTATAGATTTGTATGACCTGGCAAAATATTTCCAGATGGATCTGACATTGGATTGGATTTACATGGCCAGTATAAATCAGATAACTAGAATAATCAGATAAGCCAATAATTAGATCTGATTTTTGGTGTGTGTTGTATTTGAAAAACAAAGTTCACAGAATTTTAAAATAATTTTTTAAATGTTTTATCTTTTCCCTTGCCACATTTATCCTTGCCACATTAGGTTGCCTTTTTTGCACAATTTTCCTTGTCAAGACCTGCAGGTGTGAACAATCAGAAATCAATCAGATTACTCAGATGTAACATTTCAATAAACTGATAACTCCATAAATCACATAGTGAACAGACTGTTTGGTAAACATAGCCACTATTTCTGCACTGCACTGTTTTATCCCCATTCATTCATTACCACACATTCAGGAGGGGGGAAGTGCAGAGCTGTTTTTGTGGCCATTCTCAACACACGTCAATAGCCTCCATGTTGGTCCTTGTAGCCTCCTTCAGTTCACTTGGGTTTTGATTCAGGCCGTTGTCCCCACTGTCTTCGCCAGTCAAAGATGGCGGCCGACTCTCTGGACCAGACGACAGATTGGTGAGCTCCGTCTCGTCGTGAGAGTAGCGTCCGGAGTCACCCGTCCCGTGGCTGCCCTCACTACCGGACGAGCCTTCAGTGTCGGTGGGACGTCCAAGTAAAGCCTCCAAAGATACCGGCTGGTCTCGAGACATGGACAGCTCTTCATTGTAAGTCAGAACTGTGGTGCCGGGCTGGTAGTGCAAGGCCTGGTGTCTGTTGCTCTATAAGCAGATACAATTTGTGTTACAACTTGATATATATTTTAAATTATCTTGATTTATTTTATTGAACACTTTTGACATACCTGCAAAGATTTTCTGCTTGTTTTATCTCTCTTGTTGAAAGAAAACCATTTACTTTTCTTTTCAGCATGGGGTGGAACAGGACCAAGCGAGTTGATCATAAGGTTTGTTCCGCCCTATAAAACAAAACGCATATTGAAAACTATATTTAATAAATAAATATTTTTTAAAAAAGCTTAATTTTAGTGGAAATACCTTGGCATCAATGAAGTGGTTCATCATGGGCACAGCCACATCTCCATTTTCAGCCTGTTCCTCTGATCCACGCCGGACTGCCGCTGACGAGGAGGAGGCGTCTGCTGGTCCATAATGCTTCACTGCTGAAAATTTCCTGTACAGACAAAAATGTGTTCATTTTTGAG
>KN480514.1:0-14439 GCA_000787095.1 Periophthalmodon schlosseri
CTCCATGCTAAACCAGCGGTGCAGGCATTAAAGGGGCGTTATCTTCAACAGCCTTGCTCCAGATTGGCTCTTTGGTTGCTATGATACTCGCGGTCGGAATTCCAAATAAGGAACTCGGTTCCAAATTCGCCCCTATAACTACTAGCCTCAATATGCTTCATTTGACTGGAGCTGAACGCTGTGGGGGACGTTACACTCACTTAGTCCACTTCTTTACACAGTCTATGGTGCAAGGTCCATTTCCTGCTTGTCTCATGAAAATGTAATTTCTTTGCCTGGAATTCACAGTATGGTATTTGTTCACTGACAATGGCAATAAAACTTATATGAATGACTCTTTTTTAAGATAATTTTGAGCAATAAAAACATCTGCGACTGAATAAAGGAAAGACAGAGAAATGTAAAGCCATACCATGGAACATTCTAGGCAAAGCATTATCTAAATAATAAAATTTTCCCTGTCGAGTCATTGATTCAAAATTCACTTATGCATATTCTAACAAAAATAAAACTGCCCTTTCTGAATATTCAAATGATTTAGTTCCTTCATGTTTATAGCCTATACCTTCTATTAAGGTGCCATATCTTAGCTGTGAGTGTTTGTGCTACAGTAGAATCTACAGTGGCAGGGATAGAGATGTGAAAATGCACTGCAGAGGGAGAGTGACTCATAGCTGCGACGACAGGAGACAGGCGGCCATCTTGGATCTACTGAAGCTCTGGTCTCTGTAGTGGGACAGAAGGAGTGGAACACGTGCAGTCTGTGGTCCAGCCTGTGTAATCCTCCCTGCTCATCAGTAACACTAATCTAATGAAGATGATAATTCTGCTCTAATGCCAGTGCAAACAACACAAAGGCCATGAGACAGTGGAGAACCAGCCTGATTCGTCCTTATACTGCACTCATATGCTGCAAGAAAAAGGGCAGACTCTGTATACAGTTTTCAATCTTGCTAAAATGCTATGAAGAATGACTTGGCTGTAATGAACAAAATATTGTTCCAACAGTTTGTAAATTTTCTCGTATTTTTTGCCAAATTCATTTTATTGTTTAAGTTGTACCAACAAATAGTTAGTTAAACCAAACAAAATTGGACACTGCAAATTATTAATTGTCTTTCTCAGGACAGAGGTGACTCCATTTCAAACTGTTTTTATGTCCATGGGCAAGACACCTCATCCAGCTTACCCAGTGTGAATGTGGTATGTGAGTAAGTGACTGGTGACGGTCCAAGGTGCTAATGGCACAGACTGACTATCCCAAGGCAGCTGTGTCTATAGCTTCCACCACCAAGTATGGAGTGAATGAACAGTGACTAGTGTAGCGCTTCCACAAGCTTTGTCAAGCCTGTAAAGCACAATACAAGTTTAAGGCATTATTTGGACTACTAATATTTATCCATGGTGGAAATAATTTACTATATTTATCTGACCAGTACAGTAAACTGTAATCTGCTCTCTTTAATGTACACATTTACAAAAATACCAATGTTATTATAAGGAAAGGATTCGTTGACAAGAGAAATGAGTGGGCCCATACTTCTGGACATTTTAATTAAAGTAACATCTTGTATGCAAAGCTGTACACAAGATTTTTAAAATACCAAGGTCCAAATTAATTTGACAAAAAAAAAATCAATTTAAATACTGAGAATAATATTGTGTAACTTTAAACTTTAGACATTTCTACTGTAATCAAGAGGCTCCCTGAATAAAGTGCTGAACATGGGTCTTGACATGTAGCACATGGAGGGAGTTTTTTTTAAGAAAATGATGTAATTTCGTGTAACCTGGGGGTGTTTTGGTATTAAAATTTCAATTTTCACCAGCCCTTACAATAATTTCTTGTATGTTTTTCCCTCACAACAAATGTAGCAACATGGATATCTATGCTGTGTAGTATTGTAATGTCCTTCCTGAATTGTAGAAGGCTTGAAGAATGACCGGTCTAATATACCTGTCACTTTGAGTTAGCATTTGAGCATCCTGGGGAGAGCAGCTATCGTCACAGCAGCACAGGCGGAAGTGTGGAGTTCAAAGCGCTGCACTTTACCCTGAAATGCTAGCATCAAACAAACTGTGCATACTGCAACATAATACAACCTCACCTAAGACTGCAGGGACCAGTCTGTAGCGAAGACATGACAGGTGGCATACAAACTCCACTTGCTTTTATGTAAGTATTTTCGTGAAGTATAAGAAGAGAAGAGGAGGTAAAGCGTTTTGGAGACAGCAGTGAGACAATATCGATATGTATGTGTGGCCTGGCTGCAGCACAGGGACATGAAAAGGTCAGAGGAGTGAGAGCAATACTGATGACCGATCGATAAAACCAAACACAATCATGCTTAATATTCACTGGGCTTCCTCCACAAAATGCTCACAAAAACTGGGAGGGATAAAGCTAGGGTGATGAGGAAGTAAACACTGAAGTTCTGCTGGGAGTTATACTATATACTACTACTATACTACTATACTCTACTATAAACTGTAAACAACACGTGTTAGTTTCAGTGCAGCTAGCTCTTCCCTTCAGCTAGATATATGGCAAATAGATATAAGGCAGAGTCCACCAGTGATCTGACCAGAACTGGATGAGCAGCGAAACGTCTTCGCTCCTACAACTTTTTGTCCACTTGACAGATTTGAATTTTTCTTTTACGCCGGGAGTTATAGATAGTGTTTATACTTCTTTATAGACTCATTTGAAATTATATCAAGAATGCCCACTACAGAGTCTTACTTCAGCAGACTTAAAGAGGGGGTGTTTTACTTCTATGGGGTGTTAACTGCTAAGACATAACCTATTTAGATCACCACATTACCTTTTATTGTTTTGAATGTGATATATTTGCCAAAAACAACATATGAACATGTTTTATAAGTTTCACTTTCATTTTTGATGCTCTGAGTCTACCCTCCCTTTGCTCTCCCTGCTAAGTCACTCCCCCTTCAGAGCTTTATCATAACACAATCAGCACGCATCTCGCTAATGAAATACTGCACATCGTATCAGGTATGTCAAGTTGCTGTGTACAGTTTTGTATCCTGCTTTTGTATATTTATGGAGAATTGTCATATGTGAGCATAGATGATGTTGGCTTGTGGGCTAAGCATCGGACAGAATCTTACAGCTAACCGCAAGGAGGGTTCGAATATTGCCCGCTAAATTACTGAAACATGCATAGATGACATATACAACCTCCTCAGGCATGTTTTGGCTGAGGAAACAACGTTATTGCGTTGTCCGGAATGTTCTACTGTATGACATAAAATAATCTTCTATTACATGTACTTTTACTGCTACAAATACACCTTGCAAAACAAGCATTCTCACTGGGATCGGAGCCTCATGGTGTCAACTGCTTGATACATAAGTGTAATGCCATACTTTGGAACCTCCAAGGCAAAGCAATAACATCTCCAATGAGACTAAAGTTATGTAGTGGACCTTTAACTTGGTAAATGTTTATTTTCAGAAGAAATTTATTGCATTTGGGAAAAAAAGCTCTTCTGAAAAGTTGACATTACATAGGGTAGCCATAGCAAATTGGTCTCACAGTGATTTGGCAGATTTCTGTTGACTGGAATGGAAAATTAGTGATCTGTCTTGCCCATGGACACAACAACAGCATATGTCAGACGAGGTTGGATGCAGCTGCTCTTTGGTTGACGGCACACTGTATCACTGTTACTTCTTTAAAAATTTGACTTGTGTTTATTATTCATCACAGTCAATATTTTTGCTTTAAGCTACATTTGCCTGCAAATGTGATATAGCAAAACTCATTTATTATCTTAATTTACACCAAATGCGCCAGACAGACTGGGTGGTTTTGAGTCCTTGGAAAGTAAGTCCCCAGTAAAACATCAACATCGCAATATAAGAATTTGACAAAGTAATGATTCACAAAGCCGCTTAAACATGTGGGACTTGCAAAGGGTTATGAGAAGGTAAAACATTTGTATTAGCTGTTGTCTGCCTTCATGTCTTTAGTATTCAGTGTGGTCGTCTTCAGAGAGGGAGCATGGACTTAGGCTCTGAACTCTTGTTTATCTCAGTGTTAAATGTCACGCATTAAAACTGTTTTTGTTTACTAATGGAATCTCGAGGTCTCTGGACACAAAGTCGTTAGTGACCACACCTTGAAATCCCCACAAAAAACTACAGCATCCAAATGAATAAGTCTATCTACAATAAAGTTTTAGTGGAGTAAGAGAATATTATTGAGTTACATGAATATATCATAAGGTCCTGGGTTTGATTCCCAGACAAGATTGGGCTTTTCAATACAGTTTGCATGTTCTTCGTGTGTCACGGGTCACCTACAGGTAGTAATACTTCGAACATCAACCTATAATTATCACCTAACTATTCACAATCACCTCCAGCTAGGTACTCCCGGCCCAGCTGCACCCATAATACATTCATTTCAGTCTATTTTGGGGCAGAAATCTAACGCAGCAGGGCTTTAAAGTTGCCCAGATAATGTTTTATTACCTGTACCATTTTAAGCTAAAAACTAAAAATTTAAAGGTGAACTATGTAACTTTCCCGGTGGGGGGATCTGCTTGTCCCCATGGAGATGTTCATGGTTACCCTGGAATGTTCCACAGTATGGTGTTTTACCTCACCACAAAGCAGATCTGCAACTTGGCTTAGTGGCCTCATCTGGGTGTCTCCATGGAGATCACTTTAATGCCATACTGTGGAACATTTCAGGTAAAGCATTACGTCCTCAGATTTGTTGTATGCAATAATACAACTTTTTAGTGTACATTTATTTATCCCCGATGGTAAATATAAATTCTCTTCTTTAAATAACCAAAGGTAACAAGCATTGCCAATATATTCAGCTAAATCAGATTACGAAAACATTTGTTACTTTCAATTTCTTATTAGCTCTGTTCTAGTGAGTGCTCTGCCTCAAATCTCCAAATCTAATTAAGTATCCAATTAATCACTCCCACAGTACGGCTGCCTGCGTCTCGTTTAATATTATAAGCAGTAAAAAGGATGGAGCTTGGTTAATTATCAGGTGCTTCTTTTGGCTCGTGTGTAGCAGTGGTAAGGTAATATTTTGGCCGTCCTTGTACCGTTCGGTCTAAACCAGATTCTGTGATCCCAGATAGTCCTGTTTGGCACCCGAAGATCAGATGTAGTCCAGGACACAAGCTGAGACTGTGGAACGCTAAGGCCAAATGACCCAAAGAAAGAGACACGACTGCGTTTAGCAAGACACGAGTTACACTTCTGGTTCTAAGATGTAGAGATAGACCAATGAGATGATTATTTGCTTGGTAAATTTCAGTATGTTCAGACTGTCTTGGAAGTAGAAGTGATTCACGAGTTAACCACTCTAAAGTTCATTCCAATTTTCACAGAGAAAACTTTAATACCAAAAGGTTATAAAAATATCTCTGAAAATGTCTTATCTGAAGGATTTGACAAAGTTTTATAGGTAAAATTAATTAACTGTAAAGCCCTGTTTGCAGTGGTGGAACATAATGAAGTAAACGTAGTATAAGTTTTAGGTATCTGTACTTTATTTAAGTGGATTTTAATGTGGGTACTTTTTCCATTTAATTTACTACATTTTAAAGCAAGTATCTAACTTTCTACTCCACTACATTTTTGAACTTGTCTGAAAAGTAAAAGATTTTTTGTCGTTGTTGTTGTTTGAGACCTGCTTAAAAGCCTGAGGGTTTATTTTTAACACATTTGTAGTTTGAGCAAACAAAAATATACAAAGAAAAACAGCTAGGAAAAAAACAATTGTTTCTGTTGAACAAAATTCAGCACAAATCTTTATCAAAATCAGTGCATCTAAAGCTTCATTAGATCTCAAAATCAGTACAAACACTATTACTTTTTGCTCTTAAAGTACATTTTTAAACAGGTACTTTAATATTTTTTCATGTAATACTTTTACTTTTACTTAAGTATTTTTCTGGTATCTGTACTTTTACTTAAGTAGCACAGTTGAGTACTTCTTCCACCACTTTTGTTTATTCTAATAATATTTTACAAAGGATCATTTTTAAATTGAATATTTATTAAATGTACATTTGCAACTTAAAGGCAAATATAGATTTAATAAATTTAATATTTAATACAAGACTTTTTTCTGGTAGAGGGTCAGTCACCAACATGTATGCAGATGTTATTGCTTCACCTGAAATGTTAAAGCATTAAACTCAATCCCATGGAGACAAACAGGGGACGCAGAATAAAAATGCCTGTAATTGAATAAATACAACATAAGGTAAGTTTAATGCCACTCAAAGCAATAACATACATTCATGGTGGCAAGCGGGAAACATAATCACAACCAGAAAAGTTACACAGTGCACATTTAAAAGGTCCTATATTACGCAAAATTTACTATTATGAGCTTTAATAATGCAGTTAGCTCCTCAAAAACATACCTGGAGTTGTGTTTTTTTTTATTTACACATGTTTTGGTAAAACTTTTTTTTAATTCTCCTATTTATATCTGCAAAGCTCAAAATGCTCTGTTCCACCTTGTGATGTCATGAAGTTAGTTTTCAATTAACAACTACCTTTTACCTTTTGTTTAGTAGAGACTGGCAATTCTAGAAAGTCTCTGAAATTATCCAAATGATTCTAGTGAAGATGTATGTCGTTTAAAAACACAGTGGAGCACTTCCTATATTACCACTTGACATCACAGGGTAGAACAGAGTGTTTTGTGTTTTGTGTAGAACTCAGGCTAAATATGCAGGATTTGTGTGTTAAACATGTGTGAATGAAACAAAACACAACTCTAGGTATGTTTTTGATGAGGAAACAGCATTATGACATAGATCAGAAAATAGAGTAATATGGGCCCTTTAAGCATAACAGGAGGTAGGTTTCTTAATCCAAACAAACACTAGGATATGGCATTGTATTCAGTCTTAAAGTGCATGTTGTAATTATTATTCATACTCTAATGAAATATGGATGTGCCAATGACTGGGTTGAATAAATAATGGTAATTGTAACGCTTCAACAACAAACACAACAGTTATTAATCTGATGCCTATTCGATTGTGGAAGTAAAACAGGTCATGGCAGAACTCGCAGGCTACTTCTTTCAAATGTCAAAAGTGAAAAATGGAGTAAATGATTCATGCTTTGAGAAAACTGTCAGAATAAGCCTCTTTGACGACTGAGTAAGACTATTTAAGGCGAAAGGACACACTCACCTGATCCACTACTGAAGTTTAAACCATCAAAGGAGCCCGGAGATGAGTGCTGTGACATGGGCTTAGTTTGTTCATTTGCACAACACTGGAGGAAGAAGTAATAGTAAAAGAAAGAAGAAACTGCCTCAAAAATACTTATGAGTACTTATCCCTACTATTGGAACAACTTCTACTGGTGATTTCCAGATTCCAGGATGATGATGCCATACTAACAGATGGGGGGTAAGAGCCAGTTTTCCCTACTCAATACATGTTGTTTTTTTTTTGTTTTTTTTTATTGCTAAATCTGTTTTGCTGACTCATCTCTCCACAGATCTGAACTGTAACTTGGTCCATTTATATCCCCTGCTTGTATCCATGGAATTGATTGGTTAGCACTGTTTTCCTTGCAGTAGGAAGGTTCTAGGTCAAATTCCTAAGCATTTTCGTTACATTTATGGACACAACAGCTCAGGGACGCTTTACATCAAGGAACCACTCACCCATTCACACGCACATTCATACACCGGTGTAACGCTTTACACAAGGAACCACTCACCCATTCACACGCACATTCATACACCGGTGTACGCAGACACTGGGAGAAAAGTGGGTTAAGTATCTTGCCCAAGGACACAATGACAGTACTCATCTGTGGGAGCTGGAATCGCACCGCCAACCTGTGAGTAACTGGATCTGACCACTCTCCCAATGATGTTTGCGTCGAGAGCTCGAAACGCCAGCCTTCGGATCAGTGGAGGAACACTCTGCCAATTGAGATACTGTCGCACTTTATTTCTAAACTAGACAGAAAGGTTTGACAACTTACAATGACGCATTACTCCAAAATATATGGGATAGTCCAGTGAGGAATGACTCAAAATTCGACCAAAATTACACCACATTTCAAAGTCTCAAATCCCAAAATAATTCTTGGTAATTACTAATATGTTCTAATTACAGCATCATATAAATAGCTAGTTACCTCTTCTGCTTCCATTCTATATATATTCTCCTGTACAGTTTCCATGTGGATGCAGTTTATAGCATAAGCAGATGACAGATGTTTGAAGGCTTCCTACTCATTGTTACCTATATCACACTCACTTCTCCCAGAGGACACGTGAGACCTCTTCTTCTTCAGGTGTTTTCAGCCCACAGCTACTTCTGTGGCCGAGTTCAAAGGTCATCTAGGCTCTGTCTTGTTTGTGCCGTAATTAGCCACCAGTACAGCAGCACACACAGATGCTGAGGTGAGTCTCACTTAGACCTATGGGGCTTTGAAATCCACAAGAGTAAATATGTGAGTAAATTAGAGAGACATCAAGATGGTTAGTTGTAATTATGATTAGGTTAGATTAGGTTAGTTTAATATAGTACAAGATAAATGTGATTAAATGGAGTTATTAACAGCATGTGGGATTGAAGGGTATCTAAAGCTGTGTTCAGTTGCACATGGACCAAAATTGGGACTAAACCCGGGACTAAATTTGGCCCTAAACCAGGGCTAGAACAGGACCAAACTAGGACAGGTATTATAGAACCCATAGTCATACACTAATCTCAAGTGTACATTTCCGAGTTCGTCCGAGAGCATCTTTAAGTCTAGAATATCTTTGGGGGGAATGTGTTTGACATCTTTTTGCAGTCCCAGTAAAATGGGATATAAGAGGTTTGATGGAAGTGCCACCAAACACTGACGCTGCTGCCAGACGACAAACTGAAACGTGGATGGAAATAGACTTCTTCAAGTGTGATTTCTTTATTTAGGATTTGAGTAAGATTTGATAACACTTCATTCAGCTGTGACCACCACATTTCAGAGGATCATCTGATTCACACATTCATTAATATTACCTCCACCAAGTTTTCATTAGTAATAGTTTCTGGAGTTTGCCTTTGCTACCCAGCTGATCAACTTTTTGTTATGGGCCTCATTTAAAGTGGAACTAAACACTAAATCCCCCCTTTTTTGCTACTAAACTGTGTAGGGGTATATGGGGTTTGAATAGCATTGTCTACTGTTCCTTTAGGGCAACTAGGTAAATCTGCAGCTTTCTGGTCAAAAATGAAAGACTGCCCTGATTACAGCCAGATGTTTCTGATTACACACACCTAGCTGAGGGGCGGAGTTTGAACTGTTAGACCAATCACACTGTTCCTTATTCACCTTATTCCGGAAGTTGCCATGGGTGTCGCCATTGCTATTCTATTTGTATTATTTTGCATGGGGCTGCCGATCGTGACAGCAAATAAGTTCTGTACAGACTACAGAGCTGTTTTAAAGCCTCCCAGAAAATCGATGCATTGTTGACTTGTTGGTCACATGAACATTGAACATTTGACACAAATCAACCTACGTTATAACATATTTTAGGTGCAAAACTTTTCCCAAATTCTCTATTGAACTGAATGGGATTCCAGCTTAACCATAACATTTATGGCAAAAGTGGATGGGACAGAATAAGGTCAATAGCTCCAGACCCCACCCCTCCTCCCTCCTCTCTCTCTTGTTGAATCTTCCAGGTACTGCCCAGTGTATCAGCTCTATTTGAAACGTGGTTGTGGGCGAGGTTAGGTGTTTAGTCCCACTTTAATAATACACACAAAATTGTGTTAAGAGTGATTCAGGCATGTTTGAGTATTCTTTTTTTCATCTTTTTTTTTTAAGGTACAATAATACACAACTTTAATCACCAATATATATACAATAGACAATAAAAATTATATATACATACTATGCACATACCGCACAAACAAAGGAAAAAAGTACTAGTATTATATATTCTCCTGCATTCAAGAAGCCATTACTCCAAAATTCATGTTTTCCCCTACAAGCCATCATAGACTGTATAAAGAAGTGGGAAAGGAGTGTGGCGTCACCCACAGTGTTCAGCTCCAGTCAAATGAAGCTCATCGAGGCTAGAGCAGTTATAGGGGCGAATTTGGAGCTGAGTTCCATATTTGGAATTCCGACCTCAAGTATCATAGAAACCAAAGAGCCAATCCGGAGCAAGGCTATTGAAGGTAAAACCCCTTCCCGCTCACACCGGTGGTTTAGCAGGGAGCAGGGTGCTTGGCAACGCTGTCAATCAAACCTGTTGCTAATGCTAGCGGGAGAGACCTTGGGTAAAGAAGGCACCTCATTTGTCTGTTATTAATGTTAATATTTTGATTTATGGACAAAACTGTGACATTAAAACACCAGGATCATGTAGCACAGATTAATACAAACATTTTAAGAGCAAAATGATGAGCCTGACAGCAGCAGTTACAGAGAGGGGGGCCACAGTTTTTCAATAGAAAGTGAATTGGAGCCAGAGTCAATGAGACCAGAAGCGCGCCTATGCTCACTTCCTATTTGGAATGCGGTGGCTAGCGGGTTAGCTATGTCCATTTATATATACAGTCTATGCCCCCCATTCACACCCCTGCTCTTTACTTGCTGCGTACACATAAGTTTGGCACAAATAAAAAATAAACTCCATTGTTCCTAATAGGTAACACAGAAGTAAAAAACATTTCCAACGCTCCTGTTTACAACCTCAAAACTCCCCTAATCAATAAATCTATATTGATTTGACTCAATTATACCACAAATATTCATAAAAATCAGGAAACAAGGTTAAACTGGTACACTTATGAGACCCTTACTGTGTTCTGATCAATATTATGCAATATTATGCAAAGCCCTGTGACATCCACCCTTTTGTTAGAGCGATCTTTGCTCTCTCTTTGTCTCCTCATCTTCCCATGTAGTTTCCACTCTAGAGTCATATACACCTTCATTTACACAGACTAATGAGGCAAAGGCATGGCTATTTAATTGGTCGGAGTCGCTCTTGGCGCTCTCTCTCGGACAGCCCGCATATTTCAACTCAGCTCACACGCTTACACGCAAGCAATAAATGTCCACTGGTCAATTATGCTTGCAAATACCCACATAAATCATGCTATCTGCTAACATGGGGGAAGCGCCTCTGTACAAGACCAAATAAGGCAAAGGATGTTGGCCTGGACATTTTTCTCAATCTTGCCTGTCGCTCGCTGCTATGTTCTAAGCAAGATTAATCTATAGGCTCTGTGTGCAGGTGACTAACGCAGGCTTCGTCACGAGATGAAGAGGAGAGGAAGACGTAGGTTTGGACATATATAGGATTAGATGTGGGATATACTGGTTTCAAGGGCAAGGAGGAGTTGGCTCTCTCATGTGGAGCTGATTAAACGATTAACAGGTAGGGTTAAGAAAGATTTTGTGAAAAATGAAGGTATGGATTTATAAAAGCTGGGTCAATATCCTCAATATTTGATGGAAAGTGAGTGAAAACAGGATAGGAACACTTAAAATAGTAATAAAAGATTGTATTTATATAACAAAAGTGCTACTATCAGTTAAAAGTACTGCCACCTGTTTGTCTCCATGGAGATGTTATTACTTTGACTAGAATGTTCCACAGTAGGAAATTAAACTTAGATATCTCCATTGAGACATGCAGGAGACACCAACAGGCCGAGCAACAGGTCAGATCTGTGGAGAGGCGACTCTGGTCGCAGTAGAGGTGTAGGGATTTTGAGCAATAAAAAGACCTGTTGTAAATATAAGGTACATCAACTTCAATACTATACTATGGAACATTTGAGGAAAAACGAAAACATCTCCATGGAGACGAGTAAAAAGTTACATAGTGCACCTTTAAAAATCACACACAGCATAGCAATAACACACAGTATAGCAATAAAATCAGCAAGATAAAATCAGCCATTTCAATTATAAATATGCTTTTGGAAATAAAAATGCTTTAGCCGACCCTTCAAAGATGTAACTACCTGCTAAATGCGAAGACGTATGGATTTTTCGATGCAGTTAAGACACATAATAAGATGCAGCATGCTACCTCACAAATGCCTCCCTATAGACACTGCATTGTCTACTTGCATAATATGATTTACATTGGAAGTGGGGAGACATGAATACAAATTGCGTTCATTCACATTCTGAATGACAATAAGTCGATTCTCAACATTGAATAATGGTAATATTCCATTCGTCCTCCATCTTTTATACTGTAGGCTACAGGTGAAGTCTATCCTCAAGGTATTTCCTCCTTTTCAGTCACAATACATTTTACCACAACTTTCCAAACTTGTTTCACTGTATATTGAATTTCTTACCAAAAAATTCTAGCCTGGCACTCCACATCTCAAATCA
The DNA here is from genome assembly GCA_000787095.1 of Periophthalmodon schlosseri. Taxonomy (NCBI): domain Eukaryota; kingdom Metazoa; phylum Chordata; class Actinopteri; order Gobiiformes; family Gobiidae; genus Periophthalmodon; species Periophthalmodon schlosseri. The sequence goes on from KN480514.1 coordinate 12,401, forward strand.
AATCAAACTCAGAGTAGTCCAATCAGATTACTTTATTCTCGTGACCCGTGGGAAAGCTCATTGGTCATCTATCATTTAGAACAAAATCAAACATATCTCATCTTAGATCAACAGTGTTTAGTGCTTCACTCATTGATTCTGAAGAAATACACATTTTTTCAATCCTCCGTGATATTTTTTCTCTCTCAGTTTTGAGACTGAAGTTCATGCTCAGTGCAAAGTTGTAACATATATTTGAAAACTAAAATTTAATTTGTTTTGGTGGAAAATTGATCACATACTGAGTAGTGTATGAGTCAGACTTTACTTAATATGAGAAGAAGTATTGTGAAAAATAGATTTTTTTTTTTTAGCTTTCTATAACATTATAAGATTTTCTCATCAAAAACATGCCTGAAGAGACTTTAGATGTCATCCATGCATGTTTCAGTAAAGCAATCTCTCTTGGGACCTGTTTGAACCTTCCTCACGGTTAGCTGTAAGATTCTGTCCAATGCTTAGCCCACAAGCCTACGTCACCCACGCTCCCACATGACGATTCTCCATAAATATGATGAAAAGCATGATACAAAAACTGTACACAAAAACTTGACAAACCTGATGCGATGTGCAGTAGTTTCATTAGCAGGATGCATGTTGACTGTGTTGTTATAACGCTCTGAAAGGGGAGTGCCTTAGAGCAAATGGAGAGGAGACTCAGTGTGTCCAAAACGAAAGTGAAACTTATAAAACATGTTAATACGTTGTTTTCGGTGAATACAGCATATTCAAAACAATAAAAGGTAACATGATGTGCTAAATATGTAATGTCTTAGCAGTTAATATCCCATAGAAGTAAAATACTCATCTTTAATATTTTAGAAGCAGTTGTCATGTCCAATATCATAATAAAAGATTACAGGAAGTCACCTTTGCAATATAAAATTAAATTAACCCTCATAAACTGTCAACATTTTGTCTCCATTTCAATCAAAAATATGATGCGCAGATGTCCATTAAAATGACTAAACCAGCATTAGAGGATTCGTCTTACATTTTGACGGAGATGTTATGGAAAAAGTCCTTCCTCTGATCTCAGTGCCTTCAAAGTCTCATCACACATGCAGCCATTTGACAGCTCCCTAATGAGGCTAATTTTAGCATTTTGTGGAGTTCTGTGGAAAGAATCAGACAGGAAATTGGTGCCTTAAGGAACGTTTTAACCCCGGTTTGTGTGCACGGCGACGGTGGTGGGCGCGTTAGCCACATCTCAACATGAGCCAAGTTATCGCCTATGGAAATAATGAGCGGGTCAGCTAACAAGTACCCTGCCATAGCCCGCCGCAGCCCGATTAGCAGATAGCAGACGAGATAGGAGCCAATTCGCTAACACAAGCATTTAGCATAATTAGATGTCCAGGAGAGAAAAGTATATGGCGATGAAGGGTGTGCCAGTTCACATTACGTCAACGTGCGTGTCATCCGGCGGAGTAGGAGGGAAGGCGTACAATAGGTTAATATTAGAGACAATATAAGCGTTAATTATGGGTTTTAATTACTGTAACTTCACACATAGAGGATGTCTGTGGTGTATAACCTTAATGAAATGTGAATGGTAAGTATAAAATGAAAGAAACAAGTTGGTGAAATCAGGATACCCTCTGTCATATGTCTGTAGGGGGCAGTATCTGCTTTAACTTATGATCAATAATAATATTTGTCTGTGTCTATTTCAGTTTCAAATGTATGTGCCTGTCTGCAGATGGTAAGTCTGATTTTGGTTGCAGAAATGTTACAGTGTATTCCGCTGAAGATTGCACCAGTGGAAAATAAATGAATGAAATCTTTTTCTTATGAGGCCTAAATGAAAGTCATTTGTACAGTGAGGTGAGGCAAATAAAACAGCTTCTTACAAAACCAGTTAGTGTGTTGATTAAGCTTATGTAGGAGTACGTTAACATATAACAAACCTTCATATTGAATCATTGATGACAAATGGCTACAACATTTTTGATTTTGGTGGTTTATTTTGTTGATTTTATTAAAAAAAAAAAAAAAAA
>KN480514.1:14451-31842 GCA_000787095.1 Periophthalmodon schlosseri
GTTTTTTTTTTTTTATTTTTTTAAAAAAAAAAAAAAAAAAAAAAAAAAAGCTGTCATTAAGAGACTTTATTATTCCTTGAAGAGGGGGTATTATGCAAAATCGATTTTTTTTAGCTTTCTACCATGTTATAAAGTTGTTCCCTCATCAACAAAAAAAAAAAATCCCTGAAGAGGTTTAAGTTATTTAACAATCTCTTACAGCTAACCGCAACCCTCCTTACGGTTAGCTGCAGAGTTCTGTCCAATGGTCCGCCCACAAGCCTACGTCATCCATGCTCCCACACAACAATTCTCCATAAATATACAAAAGCCTGATATAAAGTTATACACAGCAATCTGATAAACCTGATGCGATGTGCAGTAGTTTCATTAGAGGCATGTGCGGCTCTGAGGGGAAGGGGGTGACTTGACGCATAGACCAAAGGGAGGGGAGACTCAGAGCATCAAAAAACAAAAGTGAAACTTATAAAACATGTTAATATGTTGTTTTTGGCAAATATAGCATTTCAAAACACACTGCTAAATATGTGTTAGCAGTTAATACCCCATAAAAGTAAAACACCCCCTCTTTAACAAGCCATGTAAACTCAAAACCAATTGCCATAAACGACCTTTTGAAACTGCTATGTCTTCTTCCAGATGACTCTTATTATTATGTTTTACATCTAAAGCAATGAATTTTATAAAATGCTACAAACTGCTAGCGCCTGAATCATATCCCAGCTACTTTGAGCATGAGGTGGCGTGCACTCTGTATCAGTGGCTTTAAATCGCCTGTAACTATCGTAAAACACCCATTTTGACCCTATTTCATTCATATGCTTTATAGTTTATACTTTAAATTCAGAATTGCAGATTTGCTTTGCTGGTACAAACAGAATGAATCACTTCCATGGAGAACATTGCATTTGAATCATCTTTGTGCTCAAGGAAATGTAAAATGACATCTGCACCTTTTTCTCTCTTTGTGAGTCATAGTGTAGAAATATTGCAGTACCAACAATTGAGAGAATTTACCAGAACAGCGGGTGTCCGGATCTCCCTGTCTACTGTCTGCTACTGCCTACTGCTGCAGAGAGAAAGAGAGGGGGCATGGGCTTTGTATAGGTGTATGAAAACAAAGAGGAGCGAGAGAAAGAGGGAGAGAGAAAGAGAGGGAGTGAGAAAGAGAGAGGGGGGGGGAGCCTAATACTCAAGGATGACTCACCGATCAGCTTAGAAGAGTTGTTTTGAAGATAACTTTTGCTTTATCAAAATGTGCACTTAGTTTAAGTCATACCTTTCAAGTAGTCATTGAGTGTACAAGAGTGTGCGTTGTTCCTGTCTCAAAGCTCCAACTGCGTCATTTTATTCCCCTACGCAATTCTACCTGGACCGAGTAAGCAAACCTGTCCTAAAGCCCTAACATTTACCATATTAGACTACCTGTTCCTAAAGGTGCCCTATGTACCTGCGTGATTGCTTTGCCTGGAATGCTCCACAGTATGGCATTACAGTTACCTATCATGCATTACATATCTTTTTACAGCTCAAAAACACCTTGAAAACATACATTGTTAAAAACGTTTTTAGAGAAAAGAAGTTTCGTAGCTCATCCAAGTGACTTCAGTTCTGGTCAGATGCTGGTGGACACTGCCTTATATCTGTCTGAAGGGAGGAGCTAACTACACTGAAACTAACGCACCTATTTGTTTAAAGTTCCTAGTACAGTTTGTTAACTAGGTCTCCTGAACTACACTAAGTCTGAACTGTGCCTGTTATATTTTACATCATCGTTCAGGCCCTGATGGCTGCTCTCACACATATTAGCATACTGGCTATCACTGTTGTTTTCCTTGTTTTGATTTAGGTCTGAAGATGGAGTTATAAATAGGAGATATATAATGACTAAGCCCTCCATTCCTGTTCAAAGATGGATTGTCTTTCCTAACAAAAATTGTCTCTCTAACTCCCCCTCAAACCATTTCTTTTCTTTGGCTAGTTTCAGCGTATCTCCTCCCTTCATATAAGGCAGTGTCCACAAGCAATAAGTGTTACAACAGGGGAAAACAAGAGTAAAGATTTTTTTGTTTTGTTTTTTTGTTTTTCTTGTGGTGCGTGTGGGGCGAATGATAGCTTGATAAAGGATGTAATGAAATGTGTTGAGACGCGATGTAAAAAGATGCACTGGCTGGCATGGGTGGTGAGGCCGGAGGAGCTGAGCGAGTGAGAGAGAGAGAGCGGAGCAGTTCTCCTCTGGTTTGTAGACCACGCCTGCTGGAGGGGCCAATGCACAGCTCCATTTAGATTGTGCAAAACATGGAGTCTTACTGTGAGTGGCCTGGTCATTTATCTCCACGAAAATGAATATTAAAGTGCTCATGTTCTGCTATTTTCTGATCTGTGTTATAATGCTGTTTCCTCATCAAAACATACCCGGAGTTGTTTTGTTTCATTCACACATTTTACACACACAAACTCTGCATATTTAGGCTGTGTTCTTCTCTCACACAGAAAACATTCTGTTCCACCCTGTGATGTCATGTGGTAATACAGGAAGTGCCCCTCTGTGTTTTTGTAGTCCATACATCTTCACTAGAATCACTTGGATAATTTCAGCCCTGGAACTGCTAAGCTCTACTAAACAAAAGGTAAAAGACATCTCTTAACTTGAAAACTACCACTTCATGACATCCACAGGTGGAACAGAGCATTTTGAGTTTTGGAGATGTAAACAGACTAATAATAAAGGATTACTCAAACATGTGTGAATGAAACAAAACACAACTCCAGGTATGTTTTTAGTGAGGTAACAACATTCTAATATGTCTTAGATCTCACAAGAGGCAATTTTGCGTAACATTTTTACTTTTACTTTTACTTTTAATGCCATACTGTGGAACATTCTCTGCAAAATGATAACATCTTCATGGAGAAAATCAAGTGGCTTACACTTAACCAGAAAAGTTGCATACTGCACATACTAAAATAGCCTATTAGAGTGTATCTTCCCACTCAAATGTGAGTGAGGGATAACTTTGTGTTTCAGAATCAAACACTGTTTAGAAGCCTATCATTGTTTAGTGCTAATCTAATCCCTCTCTCTGGTGGATTAGTTGAGTTTTTCAGTAAGACTCTTAAAATCATAATGAAGCTCATTAGTGGAGCTGTGTATTCTGCCCATTTCCCCTCTGCCGCAGAGACTGTACACCGCGCTAACAAGCATCCACAATCTCTGTCTTAATATAGAAAACAAAAGCACGTCTTCTTATAGTTAGAGGCCAGGATTATACTAATTGTTGATCCTTCACTTACAGTATTAAGCTGAATGAACTACAAACAGTCTCATCAGTGCTAATCAATATACCGTCTCCTTTTTGTGTGGCTTATTTCAACTATATCAACCAGCTAGCTTCTTCATTTGTTGAGTGGATAGGTTCCAAACCAGATATCATAAGAGGAATGAACGCTAACTTTTGGAAGTGAGAATAGACTTGGAGTGAGACTCATCATTGCAAAATAAGAAAGATTGCAAAGATATCAACTTTGACCATATGGGGTCAGTTAAAGAATAGTTTCACTTCTTCTATTGAGAATCATTGCCACCTTTATTGCAAACTGTATAAATGTAAATGTGACCGTTGGTGTTTGGAAAGACCATTGGTGCAGAATGGAAGCCACACCTCTGTCAGTCTGCCCAGGGCGAGTGTGACTGTGGAGTAAATGAATAATGGCCTAGTATAAAGCACTTTTAGAAGTTGAACACAATTTAAATCTTAATAAATTATCAAGAATTTTCCCTAAACTAAAGTATAAAGCTAACCTTGCACAGCAAGATGGATTCTCGTGATATTTGTGAGTTCACAAACTCACAAAAATCCATCTTGACATACTCCCACTGTAAAGGTTCAAATTCACCCAGCAGAGGATCAATGACAGAACAGCACCGAAGTTTGTGCAGAAGGCAAAGGCCAAGCGCCCAGGCAAACCAAGACAAAAATGGTAATGGCAGCTGACGCACATCCGCCTATTTTACCAAAAACATAAACTATTTTGTTTGTGAAAAATGTGCAGAAGGTAAGCGCTGTGTGCATTTGTAGACAGGGAAGATGGCTGTGTTTTTTCTCTTAACTGGATATATCAAAAGTTAAATTTTTCTCCTTGTTCTGCTGTTGTGGTGCTTCGGCCTATCAGATTCAATTGCTTTCAGTGAGAGCCATTCCAGACTGATAAATGTGCACAACTCACTTCAGAGAGCTACACATGTCAGTCTGGCATAAGCCAGGTTAATATAAAGCCCAATAGAATTTGAGTACCTCAGTAGGATTTGAGTGTACAACATCTTTACCATTGCAAGACAGGACAGCAGCTTAGTAATAGTAGGTGTGTGTGTGCATGTGTGTGTATGTGTATGCGTGTGTGTGCATGTGTGTGTGTTTGCGTGGTTTTGCTAAAGAAGTGTTTGTGCTTGTTGATGCCAGTTGGTGCATTCGGTGAGACTCTAAGCTTAGTAACACTGAGGGAAGTGTATATGACTCGCTATGCATTTGTTTATTTCCTTTTCTGCTGCTACATTCTAATGGTACCAGTGCTATAGCAAAGTGTTTATGCAGAAGTTTTATCTGTGGGCGCTCTCAAATAATTCACATACTTGGCTGATCACTGATGCAATTAAACAAGGACATGGATTACAACTGCCTGAAAGACATTGTAGAAAATGTGTTGAAACTTGAACAATGGCAAAATAAACCAAGAAACTTATCAGGACTACAAATCTAGGGCTAAGTTAACACATTTCTATATGAGTCTTCACACTCATTGCCAACTACAGCAAATGAAGCCAGGGAACAACTAATTGGGTCTGTCCCACAGTTTGAAACCCCCTGCTCTATATGGCTCCTTCCTCTAAACCTGTTTACATCCGCTAACATATACTGCAGGCTTATGTTTTATCAGCTCATCGCTAATGACTTCTTGCAGCAAAGCGGACTAATGAATGTCAATGTGTCGTCGGTACTGGTGCTGAGCAGGTGTGGGAGATAATGAAATATAAACTGCAATCCTCTGCAAGTTATTTTGGTCCATGAGGGATGTTTTTCTATCCTTTTGGTGAAACTAGAAGCGCCAATTACACATGTTTTATGTCTTTAATATCACGTTTTCATTAAATCTCATATAGATCCCAGGTCACATCCACAGAAGGCATTTAGCCTCTCCAAGCGGCCGTACCTGGGCTTGTTTTGAATGGTCAATTGCTCCGGAGTAATTTGATTTCTCTATCCTTTTGGCCAGCGATCTGCTCCAGCATTCGTCTGTGGTAATGACATCAAAACAATTCTATGGCAACAGAAATCGACTTATGCGGTTTTCATTTTTGTAAAGGAGAGATGAATCAATCTATCCCATAATGCAATTCTCTTCGAAGCTGAGATTATGCTACAGTAAAACTGAATCTCAGGGATATTGAGGCTCTATATTATAATCGCAGCTTTTAATTTATACCTTTTGCCCATTTTTAAAAATACATTACCAGGGGCGCAACATCTCTTTTTGCGTGTTTCCTCACAATGTTAATGAAATTTGTGTTCCTTTTCTCTTTAAATTGGCCCCTTGGGGATAAATAGTATATCTATTTTATTACATTTTATGAAAAGGTCAAGGATGTGGTGTACAACACCACATCCTTGTGGTGTTGTACACCACATGGATACTTTGGTTGTGGGATGAGACTATAGACCATATTCCATCCATTGTAAGTAAAGGAAGACATTATTATTTAAAGGTGCACTCTTAACTTTTCTGTGGGCTTGCCTTTCCACAGAATTGACCTGCAACATGACCTGGCAGTTGCAGGTCATGTTGCAGGTCTCTTATGTGTCTCCATGGAGACACAGAAGTTTAATGCCATATTGTAGAACATTCAGGCAGCATGGCTTTATCTGACGTGCAGTCTTTTCATTTTTATTCATTGGCTTTTTCATTAGTTTATGTATCACCATGTCTTTGTCATGTAAAGGGCAACTGTTGCTGGTATATTTTCCCTCTTACCCAGAGGTCAGCAGTTTGATGCTTGCTGCTCTCTTTTTGTCCTTGGGCAAGACACATGTCCTATGCATTTATGTACTGAATATTGAAAACCCCTCATTCAACACTAGCATTACTTTTACAAAATGCTAACAGTGTAGATAATAATTTCTCCTGACAGAGTCCTCTTGTTTGGTTGTGACATGAAATGGCGTGTCACATTTGGAGTCAATTAGCTGCGGTGCCTTTCACAGTCTGACAGCTGAAGCGCACTTGTTAATGGACTCTTTGGCCGGAGGTGATGGCCTAATTACAACCAAAGGAAGTGCTCATGTGTGGATTTAAACAAAACAATACTCACTCACTGAAACAGCTACAGCAGCAACTAGGGTAGGAATTTATAATCGTGTTGTCTAGAGTCACAAATTCACACTGTAACTGCGGGTCCACCATCTGCTTGTCTCCATGAGAAATAGGTGGGGAGTTTGATGAGGCAAGGGCGGGGGCTGGGGGCTGTATCATATTTTATGCACTACCAGGGGGTTTGGACCCACTTTCTCATTTAGTATGTTTCTTCTTTATTTACATGTTATTTCTCATTGAAGGCATCAAGTCTATGAATGGATGCAGATGGAATGCAATGAACAAAAAATAAACTCAATATCACTCAAAATATCTTTTAGATTTTTAAAATAGCCACCCTTTGCTTTGATGGGACAGCTGTGAAGTGGAAACAATTTCAGGCGACTTCATCACAAAACTCATTGAGAGAAGGCCAGGAACTTGCAGGGCTGTCAACAAAGCAAAGTCTACTATTTCACTTTTTTTCTTTGCTACATAATTCAATATAGCTTGCATTATATATTTGATGTCTTCTATGTGTATATAAAATGTACAAAGCAGTAAACATAAAGAAAAAAATAAAATAAAAAAATACACTGAAAAAGAATGTGTGCCCAATGTTTGACTGGTAGTGTATGTGGCTGTTAAATCAGTACACCGTTTATTTCTCATTGATCCACAGCTTCCAGCAGCGGAACAAAGAGGCTTCAACCTGCACACCCCTTCTTGCGCTTATATCATGGACATAGATTACTTTCCCTGGAATGTTCCACAGTATGGCATTAAAGGTGCACTATGTAACTTGTGAGGGGGAAACGTGCTTTCTTTCATGGAGATGTTACTGCTTTGCCTAGAATGTGCCACAATATGTCATTAAACATATTAAGTCCTTGACAAAACATGCATTCGCACTGTGAGCGGCGTCACCTTCCCACAGATCTGACCTGTAACTTGATCCTTAAACTGCATATATATTGAATTGCATCTTATAACTCAAAACCATGTTGTGGGTATCATTCTAAACACTCATGTTTAAGTAAGACATACAGTGTGATATTGCTTACCTGCTCCTATGACACAAAACATTATTGTCAGTCCATAACATGAATAAATCAAAGGTACTGTGTTGTATGGATTTGTTGTTTGTTTATGACGTCCCAAATGCTCATGAGAAAACCTATATCTGCTTAAGCAAACATGACTGTATCCCATAGACGTCACTCAGGGGCCTTTGTGATACTCATAGAAGTGCAAATTCACTTTTTTTTTACCAAGCAAGACGTATAAGATAAGGTGTGTGTGAGAGATTACAATCTAATAGCCCTCCCGTCATTTATCTGTCATTAGTGGTACAAATATAATATAACCAGGTGTTACCAGTGGGGATTATTCTTCCAGTGTTTTTGCCTGAGTGAAGTCCCCATAGGAATCCATGTATAACTATTGGATAATGAAGATGGTGGAGTTGAGGCAGATGCAGTGTCTATATTTAGATGAATAATTCCCTGGTTTTAATTGGCAGCATAGAGGAATTATGGCCGTCTGGGTGCTTGAAGCTAGAGAGTAAACAACAGTAACACTGAGGAATAGGCATACAGCAGTATATTGAAAGTGTATCAAATATAACTGCCAGATACTAAAGACAACAAAAATGCATAATTTTTTCCCTCAATTTTTGATTATATTTGATTTTTCTCCTATAATAAACAGATAAAAATGGCTTTCAATATGAATTTCCTGAACATAAACAAGACCCAGTGAACTCTAATCCAAACCACATGCTTTTACTGAGGATTGGCTGTGGATAAAAATCGGTGCAGAGATTGATGGTCAATAAGCTCTGCTGATACTTTTAGGCTGATATGTAGGGCCAATTTTAATTATTTTCCCCAAATGATAACATTTGAACTTACTGAAAACTCATCAACAGCCTTGTTTTACTACAATCCGGATAATGTGCTAGTGTAGTTATTTTGTGCAGTCATCGCTTCACACTAAGGTGTTCAAATAAAGCTTCATTCAAATTATTTATGCAGCAAGTTGGCCCAAACAAAATTTCAACCTGTGCTGGAGATTCAAGGCCAGTAGCCGATGTGCTATCGATCGGTCTATCTCTAGCTGTGGACCTCTCAATTAAAAAGACCCAAGCTGATGGTTGACGGCTTGAAATGACTGAATCCCTATAAAACCATACTGAAGACATTCCCCAAAAGATACTTACATTTAGATTACCTTTAGTTTCCCTATTAGACAATTCAATTTTATTTATATAGCACTTTTCAAACAACTTCAGCTGCCCAAACTGCTTCACACAAAAGTCAACAAAAAACAGAAAATATGACACATAGGAAAAGAACAATAAAAACAACAATAAAGCATCAAGATGTCTGTCTTATCCTGTTATCCTGTTATAATTAAACGCCAGGGAGAAGAGATGTTTTCAGTCTAGTCTCAGAGGATCTGACAGGTAGAGGAACTTCATATTCTGGGCGCTGCCACAGAAAAGGCTCTTTCACCTCTAGTCTTGAGCCTGGCTTTGAGCACAGCCAGCAGGAGTGGGTCAGCTGACCTCAGGGCTCTGGGTGGACTACAGGGCTGCAGTAGCTCCCACAAGTAAAGAGGACCCATAGAGTGCAGACATTGACAAATAAACCATAGTACTGCAGTTTGCTATAGTTACTAGCTATAATCAATATTAATATACAAACATTTAGTGAAAGTGACTTACTATTTAAATGAATCTGTATCAACAACTATCACAAAAGCACTTATATGCAGACCAGTGATAAAAAAAAAAAACCCAAAACACATTGCATTGGTCAAAGCATACTATACATTTAACCCATTTTATTACTTGAAATTCTCCCGACTACTTCACCCTGATGACGGCAAAGTTATACTTCTTCTTAGTTAGACGAGTGCTTCAGTGGGTGGATTGAGTGTCAGGTCAGGTGCGCTTCATGATCGCAGTTAAAACAGAACTTTGAAACAACTAAAGAAAAGTCTTCGGCACTCCGACTGTATTAAAAGTGCATTCATGCAGGACAATGTGCAGAGTGGAAAACCTGTATTATTGTTGTGTCCTTGACCATGACACTTCACCCAGATTGTCTTTTTCAGTTGCAAGATTTGAGTGGTTGTGTCTGGAATAGCATCTGGTATAAAACAAAAACTGCAAATCACAGAACAACTGCTTAAAAATACAAAAAAAATAACTGTGTAAAGCTCATGTCATCCAGGTAGGTTCCATCACAAAACAAAATTTTGTCCTGTTTTGCATCATCCAAGTAGCTTCTTCAAACTGAAACAATGTGGCAAAACATGTTGCCAGTTCACAGAATTACATTTTCTTTTGCAAAAGCAAGTACCCCAAACTTAAGAGGGGGTATTATGCAAAATCGATTTTTTAAGGTTTCTACCATGTTAACATCATCCCTCATCCATCAAAAACACGCCTGAAGAGGTTTTAAATGCCATCCATGCATCTTTCAGTAATTTAGCAATCTCTCCCAGGCCCTAGTCAAACTCTTCTTACAGTTAGCTGTAAGTTTCTGTCCAAAGCTCAGCCCACAAGCTTATGTCACCCATGCTCCCACACGACAATTCTACATAAATACACAAAAGCATGATACAAGACAATACACTACAGCTTTATAAACCTGATGCGATGTGCAGTAGTTTCATTTACAAGATACACACTGATTGAGTTGTGATAGTGCTCTGAAGGAGAAGGACTTAGTACAGAGAGCAAAGAGGGGGAAGACTCAGAGCGTCAAAAACAAAAGTGAAACTTGAGCAAAGAGGGGAAGACTCAGAGCGTCAAAAACAAAAGTGAAACTTAGCAAAGCATGTTTATATAGCATTTTCAAAACAATATAATGTAACATGGTGATCTAAATATGTTATGTGTTAGCAGTTAATACCCTGTAGTAAAATACCCCCTCTTTAAAGTCATAAGGACATCAATGAAGTCCCATAGTCTACTTCCAAACAGTCAGAGCAGAGGCGACTTGACATCCATCGATACTGAGCATGTGTGAGTGGACAATAGCCCTAATCACTATCGACGGGTCAGTTAGCGCCGCTTTGTACAAATTTCTACCTCCGCGTTCAAGTTGTTCCATGTCAAACACTGCACCTCTTCGACTCCCAACTGACTAAGTGCTACACCTTCCCCTGACTTCATCCTCCACTTATTCCCAACTTTTAATCCAATTTATTAGCAATAATTCAGAAGTCAATAAGGTGGAGAAGTAGTCAGCCATTACTCTCAATTATGGAGGCCTTGTGATGGACAGACGGAGGAATAGTGTTTGTCACTCTAATATTGTCCTGTAGCTCGGAGGGATCACAATTACACAGTGCAAGCGCAGAGGTGGGAAAGGTAGCCATCAATTGTGGTCAGGAGAATTGTTACTTCAAGAATACTTATATATTATATTCTAACATTTTGCTCTTCTCTTTCACCTCCTCACCCAATTTGACATAATTGGGTGAGGAGGTGAAAGGAGGAGGTTGATCATTGCTTATTTTTGATATAAAGAAAGAAGCAATATACAGGGTGTCCATAAAGTCTCTTTACATTTTAAAAATGTAATTACAAAGGCAAGTGATAAGATATATGAATTAGATTTGTTCTATATCAGTGATTATAAAAGTTTTTAATCACATTGGGGTCTGCATGTTCGTGAGCTCCTCAATCAAACATTTCCAGACCGTTGGATTGGAAGGGATGGACCAACTCTGTAGCCACCACATTCACCAGATCTCACACCTCTGGATTTCTTTCTATGGGGCTATGTTAAAGATGTCATGTATCGAACAAAGATACGGGACATTACTGAACTAAAGCAAAAGATAACTGATGCGATTGCAACCATCGATGAGACTATGCTACAGCAAACATGGCAAGAAATCCAGTACCCTCTTAATGTGCTTCATACGACTCATGGTGACCATATAGAGGTGTAATAAATGAGGTCAAACACTTTGGAAACCACTGAGTACAATACAAGTCTGATTAAGATGTCTTATCAGTTGCCTTGGTAATATATTTTTTTAAATTGTAAAGGGACTTTATGGACACCCTGTATAGCAGGTTTTTCTTTTGTTTGTTTTTACCGTATTTTCCAGACTATAAGTCGCACTTTTTTTCATAGTTTGGCTGGAGGTGCGACTTATACTCAGATGCAATTTATATGTGAAATATATGTTTTTTTTCTCCATTATCCATTTTTTGGCTGGTGCGATTTATACTCCGGTGCAACTTATACTCCAGAAAATACGGTAGTTATTTTTAATACATCGCACATTTATTTAAGCAAAAAACAAGTTTACAAAGAGAACAAGCCAACTTCACTAAAACCCCCACTCAAATCGAGCTGTTGAGAGAGCTATTTAGATTGAATTAAAAAGAGTAGCAACAATAGTACCAATATAGTGAATCTTCCAAATTCTGAAATAGAGTAGTTTATACTGCAATTACAATACCTTTGGTAGCAATGGCTAAGTGGTTTAAGCATTCACCTACCAACTGGAAGGTTGACGGTTTGATGCCAGCACAGAGCAGCGCGTTGTGTCCTTGGGCGAGACACTTCACCCACCTTTCTTTGGTATAAATGAGGTGTATGAGCTGAATTGTAGTGGTCTGAGAGGTTTATTTATTGCACACATTTGCAGCCTTGTTTCTACCTTCAGGGCAGATTACCACCATAAGAGGTAGGGACTTAAAGCGTCCATATTACACTATTTTCTGATCTATGTTCTAATGTTGTTTCCTCATCACAGACATACCTGGAGTTGTGTTTTGTTTCATTCACACATGTTGGAGTAACCCTGCATTATTAGACTGTCTACAGCATTATAACATGGCTTAAAGCTCACAAGAGTAAATTTTGTGTAATATACGACCTTTAACTAACCACTCCTATCAATATCATGAGGAAAGGCTGACAATATCTAAGTAAATATACATTAGCAAAGCACTGCCCTGGCTAATGAATGTGGGTGACTTTCTGGTTGGCAGTAATGGACACGTGTGTGAGAGATGCGTGCAGCAGACATGAGCGTAGGTGGATGTTTGTAGAGGATCAGGCTGGGTGGAGGAGCGCGGGTAGCTTTGATGCTCCATAGTAAATGAGCTGAGCAGTAGATAGTACAGGCAGGACTCACAGTGGGGAGTGAGGACAAGTCCAACCAAAGGCCACGGGCTTGACCTGAAATCCTCTGATACTTCTGCCAAGGTACATTATGTGCGCAGATATATTTAGCATGCTGTCGCTAGTTAGTATTTGAAGAAAGTCGACAGTTAATTAGGGTATCATAGGCACAGTGCTCTGTTAGCCATTAGCGCTTATAGTTGTACAGATGTTGAGTGAGCAAATGACAGGAGATGTAAGAAAAGCATGAATATGGCAAATCTATAGTCACACCTATCAATGGGGACACATAATTACTACTTGCTGTAAAATGATGTTGTTAATGTTCTTCTCTCAAACAGAAAACACTCTGTTCCTCCTTATGATGTCATGTGGTAATACAGGAGGTGCTCTACTGTGTTTCTAAACTCCACACACCTTCACTACAGTCATTTGGTTTATTTGAGCCCTGATTTCTCAGATTGACAATCTCTATTAAACAAAAGGTAAAAGGTAGCTGTTTACTTGGAAACTACCGCTTCATGACATCACAAGGTAGAAGAGAGCATTTTGAACTTTGGAGATGTAGACAAACTAATAATAAAGGGTTACTCAGACATGTGTGAATGAAACAAAACAACTTCAGTTATGTTTTTTGAGAAGGTAATGACATTCTAACATGGCTTAAAGGTCACAAAGATGTGACAAAGATGTGACCTAATTAATTCAGTAGTTATCTGTAGTGACCCAGCATCTTATTGGGTTTGTCCATGGCTCTTTTTTTACTTTTTAACAATCTTTTGGCCAATGCATCTCAAATAATGCAAAAATGATTTTCGCTCTTTGACGTTCAATCCTAAGCGCGAGTAAAAAAGTACTTGGTACTTATTCTGTTCAAATCACCATACATTTTCAAATAGACCATATGTAAAAGTAAGTGTATTATAATATTTATGGAACACAAACGATTGCCGGCTCAATCCCAGGTAGACTAATTAAGACACTAATTAATTTTTTTTTTTTTTTATGGGCCTCTCTGACTATATTTTATATTTATTTTTTTATATCCAGTTTCACTTCATCTTGACATAAAAACTTTGTTAAGTACAGTTATGAGGGCTGTGTAACTGTCATTTAAATTCCACGTAAGTATACTTGTCATGTGATAATCAAATTAACTACTAATTATAATCTATGTTTATTATTGTTTTATGTAATGCTTTTTTTTTTCTTTAGAAGTAAATTATCAATATAAAGTTATTCCATTCCACAGACTCCTACATATATATGCAAACATCAACACACACTTTTTTCTCTAAACTTTTCTATTCTAAGGGATTTCTCTGATAGAAAGTTGGGGATCTTTTTATACCTGGCCTGAAGTAACACTCGCAGCAGCAGCAGCACTACACATACTGACTGACAGAGTAAACAACCTCCATTATCAGCACAAAGGAGGGACTATTCTTCCCTATAGACAAGCCTTCCCAAACTTTCTCAGCTTGGGATTTTCAAAATTAGACATTTTATTTACATCCAAAATAACAACTCACAAAGCAATGCATATATTAGAGCTGGCACCTCTGCTAGTGCCAATGTTGACATCCATCCAAGTGAGGTGTATTTTTAAACACTAACAAATGAGAGGATTTCAAAAATGTATTAAACAATTTATTAATTTGCTTGGCTTTTTTGGATAAGTTTGAAATGGCAGTAACTTTTTTTCCCCTTGTACAGAGTAGGGTTGTCAAAAGTATCGAAAATCTAATACTAATCGATAATAAAACTAGTATTAAAACTAGATATTCATTTGAGCTGGTATCGATACTAAAGAAGTCACATTCACAGGAAAGAAATGAACCTTTTGTCACAGATTTCACTGGACTCGAAAACAGAACATAGCAGGAAATGTTAACACTGGTTTATTGCAAGAGTTTTCGTGAATATTAACTGGAGCTGGCAGAATGGCAGGCGGGCGGACAGGCAGGCAGGCAGAGGAGCAGGTAAGTAGGCAGATGACACCTGCACACAGAAGATGGTAAGTATTGAATAAGATTGCAAAAAGCCAAAAACAGATGTAGTGCCACTAGAAACCAACAGGAGTTTGTAGCAACGAACTGGCAGAGGGTGATTGAAGAGCCAGGCCTCTTATACTGCTGCTGATGAAGGTGAGATTGTAGACAGATGTGCCCCCTGCCAAACATGGTCTGGCCACGCCCACATCTCCCCCAGACAAGGTGAAGATACGACACCACACAGAAGGGAGGGGGGAAACACACATGGCAGGGAGAAGACTAACGTCAGGAGTGGATTCTGACACATTTCCTGAATAGTTTTAGAATGATCTTGAGCTGTATCAGAACAAGTATAAGACCGCATAGACTAGTACACGCCCATGGACCACTATGGAACATACCTGGATGACTGAGGGATTACATAGATATAACACCACATGGTACTATAAAATAAAGTACTACTATTTAATGTTGACAACCACATTCTATGGTCTCAAGAAAGAGAGTTTTTATTATCATCGTGGTAATAAAATCTGTATTGACCACCTGTATTAAGTCCATTCCTTAGTATCTAAATCAAGTTTGAAATTTTAGTATCGTGACAACACTAGCACAGAGTAAATTTAGTTTCCCCCCCAAGAGTATATTGTAAAAACAGAACTTTTCTTCACAAGATCAGTCTAATGCTCGCTGTATTCACCTTATTATTAAGTATTTTACAGATTTCAAGTTTGAAATATTGCTATGTTACGTTTTGGGAAAAAAGCATGTTGGCTGCTTTGCTTTGTTCTCTGAAAAAGTGAAAAATTCATGCATGTGAATACTAGCGATGTGCCAAAAGATTTGTGAGAGCTATGAACAAGTTAGAGTAACAACACTTTTAACTATGTACAGCACTTCCTCCTCCTTCATTTTGTATTCAGTAGGCCCTACTCACTAAACATGACCTATAGTGAGTTTTTTTCCTCAGGCTCTCAGTGTCATCTAAATCTGTATTCTAAATCTGTTATAGCTTACATTACTCCTGGTGATGCACAATGCCACCACAACATAACAAGAAGTAAACAACTGTGAAAAGGACAGCAGTGTTTTCTAATGAGATGCCGTTGGGTTATAATGCAGCAGAGCTCAGCAGGAGGTCTGCAGCTGCTTACTCAGCTCACTAGTGCTGTCCATGGATTTAGGGGGAACAATACCACCACCGAAATAGCCATTTTCAATAGACCATGTGATTTTGGATATATATGACTATTACTTTATAGATAAATAGTAATAATGCATTGGCTTTTTATAGTGCTGTTAAAGACTCCTAAAGTGCTTCACATTGCAATATTATCACTCGGTGGTGTTAAGCTACTTCTGTAGTCACAGCTGCCCTGAGGCCCTCTGACCACCACCTACACTCACTACCCACCACATACTAGGCAATGTTCATTGTTCATTTCATCTATTTGGTCAAAATAGGCCATGTTAGTTTCCAAGTTAATTGACTGAGAGTCAGGAACATGACTATGTCTTTCTCCTCCTCTCCAGCAAACCACAGCTCACCTTAACCACACCTTTAATTACCCAACCCTATTTCTACAGGCCTATCTCAACAACGCTATTTGTCTCTGTTGTTTTGACCCCCCTCCCCATGTCTCATGTTTGTCTTTCAGCTTTAAGACATCTTCATCTTCTCTGCCCAGCCACCTCTAATCCATGTATTATATCATCCATCAATCATTGCGTATGACTGCGGGGGCATGGTTCTTGCTGGTGAAGTGCACATATGACTGATATCAAACACGCCACTTGTCATGGGCTAATTTACCAATGTTGTCCCACATTTGCACATACGCTGGAGGCAATACGGGTTAATATATGCATCATTCAGAGCTGGGATTGAACAGCCAAACTTCTGATTGGTGGGTGAATGTTCTACCGCTGAGCCACTACTATCTTATAAGACTGCATTCCAGGAAATAATTCCAGAGTCAAAGCAGTAAGTTTTTGTATATAACCCAGTGGCAACCATGTTCTTTGTGCCACTATCCAGCCAGTATAAATTGCTATTATGCAACAGCAGAACCATCAGCTTCCCCAGCCTCTTCATCTCCTCTTCATCATCATTATTATGTTAAGTTTCTAAGTTTAGCCTTTGCCAAGTTGGTTGTTGGTTCTCCAGCGATGCATCTCTGTGAAAATGAATCCCAAACACTATCAGAATAATTTATGTAAGTCCATTTTTTTTCATCGTTCAAATTAAGGCTAACTATTTATAAGTCAGCGTTCCTACTCAAGGATGCCTCCAGGAAGTAAAATTGCTGGAGTGGTCTTCAGGGCATCCTCCTCTTCCCTCTCAGCTCAGAAAGTGTCTTTGAAAAGCTCTTCTTTAGAGAAAGCCGTTTTCACATTAATATTTATGCAGTTAGAGGATGACTCACACACAATTTGAGTTTATAATTAATGAAACCACAGTTGACTGGGACCATTGGCTTTGATTGTGCTGTTATCAGATCAGTTTAAGTAACTTTGGACATGTTTTGGGCTCATATATTTTTTGAAATAGATTGGATTTGTGCCTGACTTTTATGTTGCCTCTGTTTTATCAAAGCCGACATGATAAAATGACAACACAGTAAACAGGAGTCCCGCTGTTAAAGAGTGCCAGCCACCATTTTTCTCTCAGCATTTGCAACACTAGTGCAATACCAAAGAAATGTATTCTACAGTTCAACTCTAGTCAATTTATTTATTGTATTATCTGATGCAACTGATATCTTTGAGCTGACATCATCAACAATCCCTGGGGGGTAAAACTAACTTGAGGTACTGCTTGGTCTGAAACTCTGTCACTCAAGTTTGACTTCAATCAGAGCTTTGTTTAACCTCCAGTCTCTCTCTCTAAAACC
>KN480515.1:0-11024 GCA_000787095.1 Periophthalmodon schlosseri
TTATATAATATGTTTTTTAATGAGTAAACATGATTTTTGAGACTAATTACAATATTAATATTACATATACACAAACTTGACTATTCTCACAATGCAAAAAACATCAAAGAATTGGAAATTAGGAACAGCACATTGTTGTTGCCACTCCTGTGCATGGAATATAATAGTGATGGGACTTTTGGCTCCTTTATGGGATCTGAATCTTTTGGATCCGTTTCTTTCAAAGAGCCATTCAAAAGATTGGCTATTTTTATATTAATTTATATGACAGAAGCCAATGTGAGAACTATTATTATGATGCCAAATATATTTTAAATATATTTTTTGTGCAAAAACCTCTCACTTGTGTTGCCTACTCTGCTTCTGTGCTGATTTTTGTGTTAGTTCAATGTTAATCAGTGTAAAAATGCATAACAATTAGACAGTAAAAGATTCGTCTCTTTTAAAAAATTAGATCTGGTTCCAACTACTCATGTTAAGGAACCGTTCAAAAGAGCCGACTTGTTCACAAACGTCACATCACTAGAATAAAATGACAAGGCAAGGCAAGTTTATTTGTATAGCACAATTTGTACACAGAGTAATTCAAAGTGCTTTACAAAATAAGAAAAACATTAAAATCACAATTCAACAAATCAAAACATAATAATCATAATTTCAGTCATCTCATTTCAGCTAAACAGAACCGTTTTGAGCCTAGATTTGTAGAGGCCTGTCTCACATCTTCAGGAAGACTGTTCCAGGTTTTAGCTGCATAAAACTGAATTGCTGATTCCCCTTGTTTAGTGCTGATTCTGTGCACCAGCAGGAGGCCGGTCCATGAAGTCCTCAGAATGCGAGATGGTTCATATGGCATTAACATGTCGGAGTGCTAGGCCATAGAGAGACTTGTACACAAGCAGAGCTGCTTTAAAGTCTATTCTCTGAGCCACAGGAAGCCAGTGCAGAGACCTGAGCACAAGATGCATGTGCTCATACTTCCTGGTTCTGGTCTACAGAGTAAGCTTTAATAATGTAAAGCTTACTCTGTAGTTTTCTATATTAACAAAGTTGGGTGGTAAAGGACATCTTCTGTTTCTGTCTAGAGCTGAACAAATTAACAGCATCATCCATGTCATCAGTGATAGCTACAGAGCATGTTATCCTTCACCTACTGTATATAGTACGATATTTAAGTGGTTTTTTTTTCCTCAGAGACCAGCGCATTAGTCAGGACGCAGAGAGGCTGTGCAAGCAGATGAGCTCGATGGTCAGTCGTCTCATCGTCTCACCATTTACACTGGGTTACTATACCTATCACTGCTTTTACAGGTGGGCAAGCAGTTGTAGTATCTTATAGTATTTTAAATTGAAATGATAATATCTTAGTCTTCCTTTAAGGCCTGGTGTGCTAACAAAGGTTTTCCTCACTTGCAGCACAGGTTGGATTGGTCCTGTGAGTATTTTTGGTTACTTTGTTATTGGGACGTTTGCCAATAAGACTCTCATGGGACCAATTGTGTCTACGCTTTTTGAACAAGAAAAACTGGAGGGGGACTTCAGGTAAGTGTCGACTGTAGAAAATGCATCGCAAATTGTTTCTCAACCAAGGTCATTTATTTTGACTTAGTATCTTCTCCCAGTGATAAATAAATTTAAGGAAGTAAAACAGGATATCAATATGTGTCATACCATTATGTTGACTAAAGGGCAATCTTGGACAATGTTACTGGAAATTGCAGCAAACATTCTTTTCATCAACTTTTTTTTTTTTTCCAGATTTAAGCACATGCAGATCCGTGTGAATGCAGAGTCGGCAGCTTTTTACAGGTCCTGCACAAACAATCACACTGTCATCAGTTTTATCTGCTGTGACCCAAACCTGTGTCATTTATTTTACTGATGAACCACACATTTGAAACGTTTTAAAACCTTATCTCTTGTTACATGGCAGATTAAATGCTTTGTGTTTGTTTCAGAGCTGGTAAAGTGGAGCACATGAGGACAGATCGAAGGTTGCAGACTCTGCTACAAACTCAGAGAAGTCTGATCAACAAAGAGCTCTGGCTTTACAGTAAGAACCGTTACATTTATGGGGCCACAAATTTAAATAAGTCATTCTTGTTATTTGCAGTCCTCATGAATTCATTTGTCATAGTTATTTAGGTTGAACAATTTCTAACCACAATTATTCTGACGCTTATTGTGATTTTGATTAGGTTTACGGTTTATGTTTTAAAATATATTTTACATTAGTAATTAGTGCATTTTAATTTTAGTACATTTTAAACATGTCCAAGAGCATAAACACAGCAATATGATCTGCAAAGCTAATTTAAGATTCACATGCATTTCAGGATGTGTTTGTGAAGGCCTAAACTTATGGGTTAGCATAAGTTATGTACTGTACATTGTGAGACCCCATGAATCAATGATCGCCTCTATTCAAATAGTGATTCCGATTATATAGAGTTTAATCTCACAGCCTTAACAGATGTAGTTATACATTACTCTCTCCAGTGATCCAGGCCTGACACCAACACAATCTGAACACTGGCTTGTGATGTGACTGGACTATCTTGGTTCATCATTGATTAACAGTATTAAACTCTGTCCTGTTAATAGTTGGAGTAAATACCTTTGACTACCTGGGAGGATTCCTTAGCTACATTATAATCGCTATTCCCATCTTCACTGGAGTTTATGACAACCTCACTCCTGGAGAACTCAGTGCTCTCATTAGTAAGGTCGGTTGTGTTTTATGATGCTTGTTTCCAGTTATGGAAAATTATCAAAAATATATATTATAAAAATTGCTGCATTTCACATTAATGTTTTTGTTCTGCTCCAAAATTGTTTGATAATGACATCTTAATTCTGTCAGTTTTATCATTTAACATAATAAATACCATATTATTGATAAAATTGTATAAAATGTATACTTGAGTAGCATCAGAAGTCCATGAATAAAAACATCACCTACTGTTGTCCAGTAGGTGGCAGCAAAGCTTTTGAGAAGGCGTACGGTCCTTCACAATGGGGATAAGATATTGTTGTCCTTTAAACTTTTCATAAAATATTCTGTGTAGGAAATGCCCATTTTCTTTCATTTAGTAATAAATGATTGATATACTATTTTTGATTCCTTATGTAGTTCCCTTCTCTATATGTATTAAGTCTTCTGCTTTATAGTTTTAATATCACCTCTGCTTCCTCTTCTTGTTTATATTCAGAACGCCTTCGTGTGCATCTACTTGATAAATGGCTTCACGCAGCTAATAGACCTGTCAACCACTCTGTCCGATGTGGCAGGATACACCCACAGGTATCACCCTGCATACCCAAGTCCCCCTCCACGGAGACGGATGATCGCCACAGCACGTTTCTATGGCATCTCATTTTCTGACTGAAACTGTGTGTTCAGGATCGGGGAGCTCAGAGAAGTAATGGACGACATCCTCCGTAAACAGTGCGACTACGACCCCGCTTCCGGAGAGAGCTACGACTTTGACAGGTTTGTATCACATGTTAATGTATTCTTAGCAGAGACTGTGGGGATTACCTGGGCAAGAATAGCAGAATCATGGTAATAATGTGAGGAGTTAAAACAGATTATGTTGACATTAGTGTGCTGAAGAAAAGTATAAAAAAGCCACTTGTAATATTCTTTTATTTTAGATATTATGTAAAGATGTTCTAAATAAACACTTAAACACTAAAAGGCAAACAAGGTGAGCATTCTAGGGCGTGTGTTCTAACATATGCAGTGTATTTAAGCATCACTATATAGTATTTTGTACTTGTCATGTGGTTTTCATGAATCCACTTTAAAGGCTTGCCTCTACCATAGATCTGGCCTGTAACTTGTCTTAGTTGTGTGACTTGCTTGTCTCTGTAGCTATAGATATGTTTATTGCCATGCTGTGGACCATTCCAGGCAAAGCAATAACAGCTCCATGGCGATGTAGAGAAAACCTGTGTCATCATCTGTCAGTTGTAATGAAATGTCTTCAGTAGTGAGTAATAGTTGTGTTGTATGTCTCTTTCTACAGTGACTTTAATGTCCACGCGGGGCCAGTGGACACAGCCTTCATACTGGACCATCTCTCTTACAAGTCTCCATACTCAGAAGACCTGCTGGTGGAAGATCTGAGTCTGAAAATCAGTCAAGGCACACATCTGCTCGTGGTGGGCAACACAGGAACAGGAAAAACATCACTGCTCAGGGTCCTCAACCGGCTCTGGGAGGCAGACAGTGGTGAGCGATTCATACTCTGCTGTTTCACTTAACTCTGATAGAGTTAAAACATACCTATTAAATGTCGTAATGTTTAATGTACATTTAGGCTTTGTCCAGATGACAACATGTTTTGGACCCAGAGGAACACTTTTTCTGCCTCAAAAACCATACTTGACTGATGGTACATTGCGGGAACAGGTATTTATTATTTGTATTTTATGTATATTGTTTTATCTAAACAGTGTGAACAAGATTTTCATTCTCTCTACAAATGTTTATTAGCAACAGAAAGCTTTTTTTTTTTTAGTGCAAACATGAAAAATATAGTATATAGTCATTTCACTTATTGCTTCTAGGTGATCTACCCACTGAAGGATATCTACCCTGCATCAGGTATCAGATACATTGTGAAATGAAATATTTGCAATAAAAGGTAACTTACTTTTATGTCTATCTGGTTAAAAACCTTTTGCCCCTCAGGGTCAGTGGATGATGACAGAATAATCAAATTCCTAGAATTGACTGGAGTGGTATGTAATGACAAATGTAAAATACTTGTTTGTTATTTACCTTATTACAGTGTGAATATTTTTAACTGTGTTCTAGTCTAGTCTCCTGAAGAGAACCGGTGGACTGGATGAGGAGGTCGACTGGAACTGGTACAAGCAATGCCTCATAACAAAATCATTTGTGCTGATTTTGAACTTCAACTTTCAACCAATACTTTTCTCTTTAGGTATGATGTACTGTCTCCCGGTGAAATGCAGCGTCTTAGCTTTGCACGGCTGTTCTACTTACAACCAAAATATGCAAGTATGTTGTAAAGGAAATTAAAATATTGTGTGATTATTTTACCTTTTAGAAATCACTTGGTCTTTAACTAAAACTCATTTGGTTTGGAAGTTAAAGACAGTGTTAGGGAAACCTTTCAGTGTTATCTTACAAAACACCCATATTCAAGTAATAAATGATAAATATTAAAGGAGCACGATGTAATTTTTTTGCCACCTGCTTGTTCCCATGGAGATT
The DNA here is from genome assembly GCA_000787095.1 of Periophthalmodon schlosseri. Lineage (NCBI taxonomy): Eukaryota > Metazoa > Chordata > Actinopteri > Gobiiformes > Gobiidae > Periophthalmodon > Periophthalmodon schlosseri. The sequence continues at coordinate 5,249 of KN480515.1, forward strand.
ATTGCTTGCCTGGAATGTTTCACAGTATGGCATTAAACTTATCTGTCCAGCATTTATTCAATTACAGGTATGTTTATAACTAAAAAATATCTTGAAAAACAAATGACTTGTAACTTGTCAAAGTGGCATCACCTATTCTTCTCCATGGATATTTATAAGTACTGTAAGCTGTACTATGGATCATTACAGAAAAAGCAATAACATCTCCATGGAGACAAGGTAGCGGACCCCCCATCAGTAAAGTTGCGTAGCGTGCCCTGAATTCTATATTTCTTTCCAGTATTGGATGAAGCCACTAGTGCATTGACCGAGGAGGCAGAGGCTCAGTTGTATCGCATGTGTAAACAGCTCGGGATGACACTGGTCAGTCTGGGACATCGTAGCAGTCTGGAAAAGGTACATTTCACTTCCACAAGACCATCTGGGGACTATTACTGGGGTCATTCATGTTTTGTTTTTTTTTTGTTGTTTTTTTTCCAAGTATCATGATGTTCAACTGAAGCTGTGTGGAGGTGGTCTCTGGGAGTTAACTAATTTGAGAAGAGGCACTCTTTCAGAGGCACTATGATGATCACACAATGCACTGTGTAAGCTGCTATTCTGTGTGAAGGATGGGACAGAAACAAACATGTACTGTATATTTAGTCACTTTACTTTTATATGGTTTTTTTTAAGTCAACAAATGTTGACTTGCATACATACATTTGGCCTTATATTGCTGGATTTCAGATGTCGTCACAACAAACTATAGGCCCACAATAAAAAGGAAATGTGCCTCAGGTATAATTATAATAGTTTTTGAGCAGATTTGTGCCTAGTCATAAATACACATTATCATTCAACATTTGAGGCATCTGGCAGTATGACTTCAGCTATCTGAAAGAGGATGAGATGAGCACACCGAAATCTTAATTTAGACCATATCAGGCCTTAATGGTAATTTTAACATTTATTACAAACATATCTAACACTTAGAAAATGATTTGCTGATTGTACAAAAAGTATAATATATTGAAGTTAATCAAATGTTTGTATATGACATACAGTATTGTCTGGAATTTAATTTGCACTGTTTCATCACTCATAGGAAAGTATTAAAACATTTGTATTTTTAAGACACTTGTGGTTATGGTTTATTGCACAGGGCTTGGTGGCCTCGGATGATTTCCTGAACTGCTGTGGGGTCATCCAGCGTGCTTAGGTCTCCAAGCCCGTTCAAGTCCTTCTCCACCACTTTACGCAGCACCCGACGCATTATCTTACCCGAGCGCGTTTTGGGTAAGCGCTGAGCAACCTAAAACAAAAGCCAGATTAGTTACATAACTATACTTTTGAAAACTTTGAATTTAAACGCTTACCTGAATGTAGTCTGGACAAGCATATTTGGCTATCGACTTTGATACGCTGTCTTTGAGCTGTTGGTGTAATTCGGCCTCTGTAATGTCCGCTCCCTTTTTTAGAACCACAAACGCATATACACCTGACAGGAACAAGAAACAGCGCCAGATGAAACAAGGCCTTTCAAAATGATAGTTACATATTTACAGTTTTTATGTGAATAAAACCACAAAGACATCAGGGCCTTTTCTCACCTTCCCCTTTTATGTCATGTGCATAACCGATGACTGCTGACTCAGCTACAGCGGGGCAATGATTCTGCAAATACAGGCCACATTATCCACTGAACACTAAAAACAAACATACCTAATGCAACAAAATCTGAAGGAATTACACAGATCCAGTTGGATACACATTGGATTAATTAACTGGAAAATTATCAGGATGAAATCTTACCACCACATCTTCTATTTCTGCTGTCCCAATTCTGTGTCCGCTGACGTTTATGACATCATCTAATCGACCAGTGATCTGATAATAACCCTCCTCAGTTCGATTGGCCCCATCTCCCGTAAAGAAGTAGCCTGGAAAACATAAAACATAAATTTAATTAGATGACCTATAAAAATAGTTAACCAAGTGTAAGGCAGGTCTTTACCAGGGAAGGGCTGGCAGTACGTCTCTATGAACCTCTGGTGGCTGTTGTGAATAGTTCGGGCCATACCAGGCCATGGCTGGGCCAGACACAAAGCTCCAGATGCAATTTTAGACGTCAACTCCTTTCCCTGAACAGACATGGTACAATATTAAAAGCTGAATGAAACAGTGAAGTCTTTGACAAAATTCAAATCAATGGGATTGGCTGAGTGACTTTTATACAAGGACTTGTATTGTTGTAAAAGTTGAGTTTGAGCTAAAAAAGATCAGTGCCCCTCTCCAACTGTCTCTACAGTCTGTGCATTTTAGGAGCTCAGCTGAGTCAATGTCCCAGTTACAGATGCATCAACACTAATATTGCAATCGGACATCAGGTCTCATCCAGAAAGACACACAAAATCTGTTATCAGTTCAAGCTAATAAGATTTAGGCCTGGACTACAAGCTACTGTTGAAAGTGAATGTCTCTTTCTGTTTGCACTACTGCGGGGCTAATAATAAAATGTATTAATCCTAGTATACTTGGATCAGATCACATGCTCACTTTGTTTTAAGGAAAGCCCTGGTATCAGTTGGTATCGTGTTTGTAGCAAGTTTGGCAGGACAAGGACACGGCTGGTATCAAAAGTGTCACAGCTGGTGCGACTCTTCTAATCCTAATCTGACCCCTGTTCCCATACAGTTTAGCCTGTATTCCCCACATGTGAAAATATAGGAGTGTGGACTGTACCTCATTGTCTATAAGCACTGGCTTGATGCCAAAGAAGGGTCTCATGGCCATTCCTGGGACAATCTCAGCGTCTGGGTCTGATGGCCGCGGGGCAATGCAGATGCCACCTGTCTCTGAGGCAAAACAAGAGCAAGCAAATGGAGAAAACATGAAACAATAAGAATGAGGCTCTGCATGGTGGTCTAGGGCAGGTTTCTCAAACTGGTAAGCAAGCTCCTTATGGTACATGAGCCCCTCTACACGTTTAATATTTGTTAAATTTAGAGTAAATTAAATGCACCCTTTGGTTCTCCTTTTTGTTATTTCTTAGTTAGAACTACTGTAGCAATGAAGAAGTCCAGGTTTAGCCTTAAAATAGACCTGGAATAATCTTGTTATGGACCTCATAGTAATTGGAAAGCCAAATCTTTTATAAGGTTATTTATGCCATTTGGTGCTTGATTTTACAGTCCATTCACTTTGTGCAATAATGAACTTGAACCAAGACATCAGTGGCACAATTTAGCATTTGAAAAGTATGATTGGATTATAGCTATCTGGAATATCTATAAACCTTTTGGTATATTCATTTTTGTTAATATCGTCCAGCCCTAATCGGAACACAACACATCTGTTGTATGATCAGTTCCTGAAGGTTTCTCTTCCTGTCTATTAACCCATAAATGCGTCCATAAATGTATGAAATATATTAATCCATAAAATAAGATACATTGTGTTGGTAATACGTCTGAAACTGCAATGCCCTTAGCAATGTCCTTAACAAACCAGTTTTGTTTAATCAAGTTGTAACACATTGCAAAAGCTATCTCCAGAGATAACGCCACGGCAACAACAAACCCACTACTCCTGCTCAAAGAGTTAACTGTGCATTTTATGTGACATAAAAATGGAAACTGAAATGTAAAATCTGATTAGCATAAGTCTCTTTCACTGTACAGATGTAGCCTTAGGAATTACTGCCATATTAAGTAAATTAAATGTTATTAGGTCTGTCCAGGCTGTGGGAGTGATTAATCTAATGGTGTTGAACTCAGCAGAGGCTGGTCTAAAGTAGGGCATAACAAATAGCACCACAATAGTATTAGCACTGAGGATCCATTCTCCAACTTTCTCTCCAACATTTCTATGTAGAAGTTACTCTTAGATAAAATGTTAATATTGCTATAATCATTCCTCTAAAACGCCACATATTAATATTTCTTCCATTTTGTCCCTTTCGTCTCTCACTATTGTGTAATTCACCATGGCGGCCGTCTGCCAACAGCGGATCAAAATCTAATTCTGTCTCTAAACAGGCTACTTGTTCCCAGATCAACCAAATGGCAATTATGAATAATGCCACTTAGTCGTAATGGGAAACACAGTCCAGGAAACAACATAATCCTTTTCAGTGAAGTATTTGGGTCATGGTGTATCTGTGCGGTTTCCAGGCTCGGATGTTTAATTATTATCAATTAATTATCGACTTATGTGCCATTCGTATGGTAATTATGCAGCTTTGTCCCATTTGGTCATTTCTAAATCTTGTTTAGAGCCACTGTGTTGGGTTCATCTAAGATTCAATAACAGAAATATTACATCCCTTTCACAGAAATCAGCTCCACCAAAGGGAAACCCCACTTGCCATTTTATGTTTTAAATGGGCGAAATTCAGTTGGCCCAAATATGCCAGTAAGCACAACAAAGCTGTCATTAGTAGTTTATGTTACAGTATTAATGACATGCAAAATGTCTAACCATCTGTATGTAGTATGTGTACATTTTAGTGGTAAATAAACACACTCAGAAAGTCAAAGAACTTTGAAAAGAAACCGTCTGCTTGTGTTACTCTGGGCTTCTTGAGCTCTGGAAGAAAAACATCTGTGTTCATTTTGGAATCCACTGGGAGCTGTGTAGTTGTGTGTATTTTCTATTGCCTGTGTGCACAGTGCAGGCACTGAAGCAGCCACAATGTTACATAACTTGTGTTCTGTTTCAGGGAAGCACTGCACAGCCTCAGAGCTGGACACTTTCAGAGGCTGCTAACGTAGCTGTTTGGGCTGGACCAGCGAAACTTCATATAGGAGTGCCCAGAAGGAAGATGATTATGAATGAAAGAACGAGCTACTTGTACTGTTTATGCAGAGGACAGGTGCATAAATTATTTGCTTTCTAATAATTCCTTATAAAATGCACATACCTGTTTGCCACCATGTATCTACTATGGGGCAGCGACCATCACCCACCACTTTGCGGTACCACTCCCAGGCTTCTGTGTTGATTGGCTCACCGACTAGAGGAAAAGGCAAGACATGGCAAAGAGCAGATAAGCACTGGGATGAGATATATTTGAGATACAGAGATTCTGATAGTGTTAAAGTCTAGTGTATAGGATAACTGAATAACTGAAGTAGGGTCAAAGTGGCTATGTACTTGTACTGTTAATATAGGTGTGTCTTTGGAGCAAAGACTCACTGATTCACTGACGCTGAGCTGCTTCATGTAACTGTGTGAGGTGCTAAAAGGGCCCTGGTCAAAAGCTACATAACTGACAGGTATAAATACACTCAGCACATTGTTTCATTTTAGTGTTAGTCAACTATATGAACATATAATTATATATAATTGTAGATATCCATTTTGTACATGTGTATGTGATGAATGTTACTGTTAACATACCAGTCCCCAGGGTTTTGAGGGAGGAGCGGTCATATTTGTGAACCCATTGGTCTCCGTACTTGAGCAGCAGGCGAATGGCTGTCGGAGCCCCATAAAACTGGTTAATCTGTAGTCGCTCAACCATCTCCCAGTATCTTCCTGATAGTAACAACAGAGTTAGGACAATTACAGTACTGTACTGCATGTTAGCATTTTACAGTGCAATATAAAGGCTTCACAATAAAAAAAAATTTCTATAAAATGTGTAAAGGACAATACCAAGCCACTGTTGGCATTCAAGATAACTGTGTTTACAGACGCTACTAATTTTAGCTGGAGGCACAGTCAGGTTCAGTGTCAAGTGTAAACAGTTCAAAGAGGCCACCTGCTGGACTCAGGGCGGGCCTAAGGTCAA
>KN480515.1:11058-21318 GCA_000787095.1 Periophthalmodon schlosseri
TCAGACTATTAACCTTGAAATATTATAATGTTTTCTCTAATATTACAGAATGGTGCAGACTGTTATATAATCTTTCATACCTGGGTTTGGATAAATAGGAGTGCTTTCAAACACAACAGTAGTTCCTCCATTTGCCAGAGGCCCATAGACACAATAACTATGTCCAGTTATCCAGCCAATGTCAGCGACACAACCAAACACATCTCCGTCATGGTAATCAAAAACATACTGGAGATGAGAACACATAGTTAGAAAATGTGAATTCATATATTCAGCTTAGATTTAAATAAAAAAATTGTGGCGGTATTACCTTCTGTGTTAATGCAGCGTAGAGGAGGTATCCAGCCTGAGTGTGTACGAGTCCTTTAGGTTTGCCTGTGCTGCCCGAAGTGTAGAGCATAAACAAAACATCTTCACTGTCCATAATAGCTGGTTCACAGACCACATGCTCCTGCATCATCTCCTGCAAAGAGAGTATATTTAAAGTAGAGGTTTTTTTTAATAAACTAATGGTAATAACAGTGTCAATTGGTACATTTACATGACTAGTAAAAATCAGATATGATAATCAGATAAGAAAAGCTATTATCAAACTGAAACAAAAACACGTGTCAGTTAATCAGTGTATGTTTAGAGTACCGGTAACTGTTGTGTTTGAGAGACAAAGTACACTGGATTTTAAACTCTTTCGATCTTTAACATTTTCTTAAATTTTTGCCTAAGTTTCCATCTCAGAACATGCACAGTCTGAACCATTAGAAAGAAATCAGATTACTCACATGCGTTGTACATGACATTTCAATGATGTAAGAACTCCAGAAATTACATAATAATCAGATTTCTGGGATGCATGTAAACATAGCCAGTGACTGATGAATGAGGAAACGTTACCCCAGAAGTCAATTAATTTATGTAATCTATCTCACCTCTTCCATGGCCACATCCCTGTTGTTCATAGTAACAGGAGTCTCTGTTCTCATTGCGACGAACACCTGTTGAACATTTGGACAGGTGTCTACGGCTGCATCCACTGTCTTCTTCAGGTCCGTCATCTTTCCCCCTCGGACGCCCTGGTTCACTGTTATCACTGTACTGGAGTTGGCTAGAAACAAGTTATAAGAGATAAAGTATTTATAATAACTGTGATACAGCCATCTTTGTAAATAAACAACAAATCATGTGAAGTGATTTGCATATTTCTTTGGTGTTTATGCTTCTTGAAAGGACCCTAACATATATTGGCTTGGACTGGCTGTATTTTATTATCAGTTCATTTTCTCTCTCACAGTTCATTGTTGTCGTGTCGGTATAAATGTGTCACTATGATTATATGGTGGTCAGAATAGAAACAACTAGTGTGATGCCCCTATTAGTGAAGCTTCATTGAGTAGGGTTGTCAAAAGTATCAAAATCAGATACTAATTGATACCAAAACTAGATTGCTTATTTGAGAAAGTATTGAAAAAAAAAAAAATCACATTAACGGGACAAAATTAGGCTTTTCCTGAACAGTTTCTTGAACTTTGCCAAAGCTAGTATACGACCACATGGTAACAAAATACTTACTGTTAAAAATTACAGTCAGTTGTCTAAAAAAAAGAACCTAAAAATTGCTATTGAGTATCAACCCTATTCCTTAGTGTTGAATCTGAGTTTGAAATTTTAGTGACAATGCTAAAAATTATTTAAAAACTTCGGGTGTTGTCATGAATCATTGCATATCACTGTCACTCCTCACCGTCTCTGATGCGCTCCGCCAAAGCATCTGAGCTAAAGCCTGCAAACACCACGTTATGAGCGGCGCCAATCCGTGCACACGCCAACATGGAGGCCACGGCCAGGGGGCAGGGGGGCATGTAGATCGTCACACAGTCTCCTTTCTTCACCCCACGACGTCGCAGCAGGTTGCCAAGACGACATGTCATCTCCAACAACTCCCTAAACACATTATACACAGTCAATAAAGACCCTTTCTATACTATGTCGTCAGAATGTTGAAAATTCTGGAAAGAAGGCAAAAATAAGAAGACCATAATACATTCCCACCAATTAACTGACATAAGATGATTTTTATAGCAAAAAAGAAGCATTTCCAGGGTAGAAATTTCAGCTATTTTGCTTCTCTATTTTCTATTGTGGGGGTCAACATTTCAACTTTGAGCTATTGGCCAGCAAAACATGTAAAGAAAAAAGTGTATCATCTATCTATGAAAAATAAACAAATAATGTAAAATACAATTGTAAATGTCTTTAAACCAGGCTTTGATACCACTCATATGTAGCTGAGTGGTTATAAAGGGTATATAAAAGGCTATCTGGTATTTTCTGATATTATAGGTTGTAGGTAGGGCAGGAGTGCCAGATTTGACAACTTGTCGTTTATATCATTGTAAAACTCAAGGTCATGTCTGTTTTCTCACTTTATAGGTTCTTTTATAACTGCACTATCTCCACTCTGAAACACCCTTTTCATGAGGTGAGTGAAGAACCTGAACTATGACCCCGCACTGACCTGTAGGTGACTTTGACCTGTGACCCCGGCTCGTCTCTCTCCCAGATGAGGGCCACTTTGTCAGGACAGGTGAGTACATGGCGGTCCAGGCAGTTTACTGTCCACACAAACAGACCATAAACAAGAACGTGAACACAACAGTAACTGTGACTTACGTATGCACACATTAGGGTATTGTTTTACCAGCTTGTTTGGACAGTAACAGGTCAGAGCTGCCGTTTGCTTCTCCAAACTGCTGTACTAACAGAACTGACAAACTACCAACTTATTAGACTAGTAGAACTGGGAGACCTACTAAAAATACGGTAGTGTCCATTGTATTTCTAGATTTATCATTTAAACGGGAAGGTGTTCCAAGTTTATTATAGACTATAGAGATGGTAACTTCAATGCTGGTGGCCCATGTGATGTTTTTGCATCACAATAAGTCTCCGTGAAACCAAACTGACAAGCCAGCCACTATCAAAGAAGAGCCTGAAATAACAACGTGGTTTGAATTAAAATATGGTGACTCAATGGAACTAACAGGCAAGGCAAGTAATTTTATCTGTGTGCGTTCTGGAGTTATGTTACTTTGGTTAACACTTTTAACCTTGTTTATCCACTACCTACCGGACACGTTGAGCTTTCCTCCCACAAACCACTTGACTTTGCCTCGTCTCAGGTCGCAGTCCTGCACCTTGGAATAGGCGCTGCTCCAGGTGAGCCTGTTCTTGGCCATAGCGTCCCAAAAGTTGTCATTGTGCGCTAGGGAAAAGTCGTGGAGCGTGGCGTGGTCCGTGACTCTCTGAAAGCCCGCAGCTTCAGGCATAACAGCCGCTACGTTGCTCCAAGACGACGCATTTAGACGCCTGTGCTTTAACGCACGAAAACTAGTCAACAGGCGTCTCGAAGTGCACCGCAGCCACATAACGTCAGTAAACCCGGTATCTCACGAAATCCTTATTATATGATACGCATTTGCGCTTTATCAGCGCTTTATCACGGTTTTATCTGGGTGGAGGAAGCCTGAAGTGAAGAATAAAACTCCAACCGAAGCTAATAAGAGAGGAAGAGCAGTGGGGGTGATGTGTGGGGCGGTTCTCACTCAAGTGCCAGCCCTTGTTCTGCTTTCTTTACTGGAATCTACGAGAGTAGGGGAACGCGCGCTTTTACGCAACAACACACCAGTAACTTTTATTTTCACTGTAGCACTCTCAGTCTCACCTTCTCCGTGCTACCTACGTGCATTTTAAAGTGTATTTTACATACTTTTTGAGCATCTACCATATCTCGAAATTCTACCCGCCCCCAAACCCCAAAACCTTTTCAGACCTGCTGATGTGGATGAATATCACGTGGTACAATGAATAGATGCGTCACGGTTAATGCAATTTTATTTGCCTACATTTACAACTGTCAGGAGACAAACACATATTTCATTAACTACACCGTGATAATAAACATGGTACTATCTTTATTTACATTATGTGCAACAAGTGGCAGCTGTAGTGTCAGTGTTGATGAGTTCTGCAGGTATCACATGTAATCAGAGTTCAAAGGTCATAGTTCATATGGTCTGTAGCACCTCTGGAACAAAAAAAGTGGTGGGGTATTGTCCTCCAGTTAGCAGTTGTAGTGCTTAGGCCTTTTCCAGGTGTGTAGGCTGGGCCAAATACGTCCCTTTATTTGGCAGCATTAAGTGTCCTTAATTGGTCTTTTTCACCTCTGTCTCCTCCCCCATCACCTTCTCCTCCATAGCCTCCTCCTCGTCTTTTTGCACTTTGTCAGAGACTTTTGACAATATCTTGGCATTGTGCTCGAGTGCCTTGGCCCTCAGAACTGCAATACTGTTTTCTCTCATCTCTTCTTTGGAAAAGTCCAAGACAGTGTCCTTTGTCCACTTTTCCTTGTCCTCCTCTGATGTTTTGTCCTCAGCCTTGTCTTGTACAGGTGTTGGTATTGTGCTGCAGGTTTTGCTTGGAGAAGTGTGTGTGGTCTCAACAGATTTCTTGTGCATACCTAAAGGGCAGTGATATAAACATTAACCACTTTGAATACTGGTTGCCATTATTGTGCAATCCGGTTTCCTCATCATGTCATTAGTGTAATAGCACACACTGTGCTGTTTACTCACTTATATTGTGTCATATTGGCAGTTTCAATTACACCATAGTAAAGAGTAGTAGATCATTGGGACACTTTTATTCAGGTAATTTACTCGAGTACACCTCTTTAAAGTAGTAATAGTATTCTGTATTCTTTTGTTCTAGGTAGACTAGAGAAGAGAAGATTTGCCTCGTGACTCAGTGGTTAGAGCAGTGGTCCCCCAACCCGAAGGTCAGAGGATTGATTCCAACAGTTCTGTTGCTGTGTCTTTAGGCAAGACACTTCACCCATCTTGCCTAGTATGAAAGTGATGTGCACTTTGAGAGGCTTTGTGGATCCTGTAAAGCGCATTACAAGTGTAAGACATTATTATTATTGTTATGATTAGTTGCAGTACTTTTAATATAAGTATAATATAATAGTGGTACTAATAGTGGCAGTGAAAAACTTGTATTTCAACTAAAGTAAAAGATATTATTATAATATAAGTGCTTTATTTTTAGTACAGACTGTGAGTAGTTCTTCTCTCACCTGAAGTTAGACCTCCATAGTGAGCAGATAGTGATTATATTGGTAAAGGAATCTTGACTCAGAGCAGCCTACTTGATTTATACAAATCAATTGACATGTGGCAGAAAGGAGATTTAGCCTAATCGGTCCTGATGAAGTGGGATTTACACACCATCGACTGTCACCTCTCATTGACCAGGGCACACTTTCATTGGCTCCTCACACGCTTCACTTTTTTGTGCCCAAAAAGTGCTTTAGAAAACTGTTACATATCATACATATAGGAAGCTAAGGGATGCTAACTTGTTTCCACATGGTACTGTGCCAGGCAACCAGTCATATTAATCTACTTGTGTTATATTTATTTCAAGTTACGTTACCTACTTATCTTTAAATGTGTCAAAAAGGAAAACAGACAAAAAGTACCTAGTAACCATGGAGCGTATGATTCTGTGATGCCGTCCTTGGCTGACTTTAGGATGGACTCTGGCAGTGGGATGGAGTGACGGACCATAGCCCCATAAAGACCGTACTCTGCCATGACACTGCTGCGCCCCCAGCACTTCTCCCTTTTCCTCCATTTGGCCCTGCGATTCTGGAACCACACCTACACACAAATCACAAAGACAAAGACCATAAATACAATGTAGTACATATATATCCAGTGAAAAATACATCTGTATGGCTTCCCTTGTATCCTCTACTAACCTTTCATAGAAGAAAGAATTACAGTGACATCTACTGGAGAACCAGCATATTTCAATAGTCAAATGGAGATTTCTTATGTTATCTATATTCCAGATACAGATGGCTACAAGTGCGGTTCGTTTACCACTCCCAAGCCCAGTGAAAAAACTCAATTAAAAGATGCAAATTACAAGAAGGTAGATAATTTGGGGGTAAAACAAAATGAAAGAATGCTTCTACTAAATAACAAATATGATAAAGACAGAAGGCAGTGCATTTGTTTTTACTCAAGTAGTAATACCAGTAAATGCTTTAACATTGAGTATTAACTTTTCAAATTAAAAAAAAAAAGATGTACTGCTGTTGTAGGAAAGTTTACATTTTTTTCTAGTGAATTTTATTACCAGTCAATAACCGTGTGTGTGTGTGTGTGTGTGTGTGTGTGTGTGTGTGTGTGTGCGTGCGTGTGTGTGTGTGTGGGTGTGTGTGTGGTGTGTGTGTGTGTGTGTGTGTGTGTGTGTGTGTGTGTGTGCTTCCGATCTTGTGTGTGTGTGAACATGTGCTGGTGCATTCTCCTGCTCCTTGTGTAGATCCTAAATTGATTTGCCAGACCTTGTAACACCCTCCGCCAGCTCGTGAATATGTATGAGCCAAACAGGAAAAATGAGCTTCCTAAAATGGCGGAGGAGGCAGGATGAGATTGCTGGGATTGGTTCCTGCTGCGTGTGTGTGGAATTAAAAACACTCTGTAGCGGAAAAGCTATTCAGGTACATAGCTCTGATGATAACCTCCATCTCATAAAAAGATGGGCCTCAGATGAGCAATCATGCTTTGTGACAGCGGCAGCGTGAGTGAGCGGTGACCCCGGGGGCAGAGAGGCTGATTGAAAAATAAGTTAATTTCCACAGCTGATCGATGAGAGACAGGCAGTGAAATACCACGGGAAATTAAATTGCTCGGACCTGCGCTAATTCATTCTGTCCTTATCCTATCCAAGAGGAGCCAGGTGAAAAGTTCTTCTCAATTAACTAATTACACTTAACCAGTTTGACTTCTTCTTGTGTGAGAGGTTTCAGTGGACTATACTGTATATTTAGATTCATGTGCAAACAGCTGAACTGCTAAGCCACAGTCGTACATATTTCAAGCATCTTAACAGGCTACTATTGTACTACAAAGTCACACTATCAAAAAAGGCCTTGATGTCTTTCTTGTCTCACATGCAGATGTTGACTATGCAGCAAATTATATTTCATTAGTTTTAGGTTAAGACGATACACAGTCCTCTATTAAAATACTTTCATTATGGTTTTCTTTAGTCAAGGCTATCCTGAATAACTGAAAACCTCCACCAATGTTATTACATATTTTTGTAAACTAAATAAAAATATAGTTTTGCTCCTTTTTCCTCCTTTTGCAAGTTTGTGTATTTTGCCAGAAACAGAAATTCTTCTTAGTTTTTCATAGAGAAGCATTTATTCATTATTATTATTATTATTATTATTATTTTAAAAATGGCATAATTGTAAATTATATTATTCATATATGTTTTTGTGTAGTATTTAAGAAAGTGACAAAGGTACTGTACACATTGTATTTTATATATTTCTTACAGGTAGGCCTCTGTTTTGTGTTTTGGTCCTGTTGGTGTTGACTAATGTGTCCTGTGTGATGTGTTTCTGTGTCTAACCTGGATGCGGTCCTCTGGCAGCTCTGTCTTCATTGAGAGCATCTCCCGAGCATAAACGTCTGGATAGTGGGCTTCATTAAAGGCTTTCTCCAGTTCCTCCAGCTGGTATGATGTGAAAATAGTCCTGCACAATCATCCAAGTTTTTAATATTTGATTAGAAATTTATCCTCTCTTGGACGTTGTAAAAAAAACAAACACAAATAATCATCAACAAAACAGGCTGTTTAATAATTACCTATGAGGTTTTTTATGGTACAAAATTTATTGTGTTATTCTTTTATATACATTTTGTATTTATTTTATAATTATTTTTCTTACCTGTGTCGTCTTTTCTTTCGTTTCTTGTTCTGACTCATTGATGACTTAAACTTCTTATCTCCAGAGATGCTCATGTCATCCGAATCTGTACACACATCAAATTTAAATGGAAGTTTTAAAAGAAAATGATATGTAGGCATTTCTGTATACAATTATGTATTATCTATATTATATAGGCCAGACACAGAAGAAGGCCTAAGTGCTCCATTACCTTGCTATTATGTATTGACTAAATATACAGAGAAGTTGTCTAATCAGATTATTTGCGCAAAATCGTTGTATTTGTCCTTATGTTGTATATTGTATGGTCCTTTCAGTGAAGATGAATAACACTAATGCAACTAAGCGCACTGTCCTTTTCTTTTAAACCCAGAGCCGTGCAGGTAAAGGCCCGTTATAGCCAACATAGCCTATATATAATTATATATGTGATCTTACGTTTCTTTTATAAAGACTCACTGACCGGAGCTAGAAGAGCGCGGGTCCAAGTGCGCATCCACGTGCGCGTCTCTGTGCAGCGGTGGCAGGTGCACGTGCTGAGCCTCGGATAGCGCCTCTAGGAAAGCGGGCTGGCGATAAAAGGAGTGGATTCCATCGGGCCCCAGCAGCAGCGGCCCGGGGCCCAGCGGCCCTCGCGCTACCAGTGCGTGTGCTCGGTGCGGAAGCGTCTCGAGTGGCCGCCGCGGTGCAGCGGGCGTCTCCTTGTTGAGACCAAGCAGCTCCTGAATCCCAAAGCCCGTGCGCCTCGGCACAGCTGGCCCCAGCTTCCAAGCAGCAGGCTGCTGCCCCGCGTGCGCCATCCCACTGTGAGATGTGCTCCTCTCCTTGTTTTCAGCGTCCGACAACACCGCTCCGTCTTTGCCCGTCATCCCGGGACAGTGCACAGTGAGAGGAGTTGAGAGTTTAGATTGGACAGGTCCTGTCTGGGCAGTGCTGGTGTCAGTGCGGATCTTGCCTCTGGCTTTTATTCAACAGGCGTCAGGCTGCAGCCAATCACAGCCCGAGGCGCGCCAACTTCAGCAGCGATTATCATCATCACATCATCCCGTGTTCGTCCAGACCACAAGGGAATAGTCAATCATTTCAGATGAAAAGTAGCCTACTGTCGATAAATTAGGTTGTCCCTTATTTTTTTTTAAGTTGGCACTGTTCGTAGGGCTTAGTGTCCGACTCTGAGCCATCTTAACATCTGTCTGGAATATTCTGTCTGGTAAATTCAAACTAAAGGTGTTTCGCATCTCAACAAATAAAAACACGAAATGGCTACTTATGGGACCACATAAAATGGTTAGCCTTGCATTTATTTAGTTAAATTTCGTGTACTGTTGTCAACAACAATTTGTTGAGCTCACCATCAGTGCATTCAACGTTATAGGCCTAGGCTATAATAGGCAGCGAACATCTTAATAGGCTATTGACACTTGCTGCTGGTTGTGCAGACATGAAGGCTTCTGTAATTTTAATCAATATATCACTTGTAGTTTGTTATGGCGCGCTCTGATTGGTCGTTTGATCGATCCGTTGGACCTGGTACAGCGCCCAGCCTCCCACACTCAGCACGGGGTGATTAGCATATTCTAATTAGGCTGCATGTTTTGTCTCCGGACCCTCGCTGCATCTGTTGATAGTTATTAAGCTTCTTTATGATTATTCACAATATGTGTTGAGTACAATGTCCTACTTTTCTGTATTTAGGGCACATTAGGGGCAATTAAGCACCAGACAAATAGGCCTCGCTATCACTGGGAGAAACGATCTGGGACGGGACATTATCTCCTACAGATTTGTTTTGGCAATTGATAGGCCTACTATATAGCTAAAGAAATCATGGCGTTTTGTTAGTTTAATTTCAACCCAGGTTACTTCATAATAACCCCGGATATGCAGCTGATGTATCGTGATTACATTCTTGGTTAAAAATTGACCGGACATAAAAGCGCACTGACGCCAAGGGAAATCAACTCGGGTCTGGTTTAGCGCTAATTTAAACTCACTTAATTTTAACAACACTGCTGCTTACGTCGATCCATACGCTCTCTAATCAGCCATTAATCCATTATTGTTGTGTTAAAATCATTCGGAGATAATTTGGGGCACACTTTAGGCTTGGACATGTGGGCGCACAATGACGCCAAGGGGAAAGGAAGAGTTTATGGAGATGAGCGGACGCTTAGATAGGGCCTCCTCAATGGCCCGGGCGCGCACGAGTAGGGAGGGGTAGATGGAGATAGGGTACGAGTGGAGTGGGTCACAGCAGGTTTAAAGCTGTATCTCAGACAAGATCGAGGGGTAAAGCGTGCCACGTCACTCAATTGGGCCTTTGTTGTTTGCCGCAAAACACACAACGAGCCGCCTGCGTCCATACGGAACAAAAGTGGATTGGAGAGACATTGCTTTCCATCTTTTACAATTTACAATTATAAAAAAAAAATACATGTAAATAATAATAATAA
>JACM01000598.1:0-29452 GCA_000787095.1 Periophthalmodon schlosseri
TAAATAAATAAATCAAAATAAAATACATTTAAAAGATAATCTCGGACGTTTCGGTGCCTACCCCGTCTACCTGGTCATTGGGGTCTCCTTCACTCCTCCTCTCACTCGGATATCCACTGTCTCCTCCACTTTCTGAATCCTAAACACAAAAAGCAACAATACGTCATTAGGCTCGACAAAGGGACTCGCTCGGAAATTGGTCGGATCAGAACAGGCAAAAATCCAGTTCGAGTGTTCAACAGCGTCCCCTGGAAGTTGACCATAATTTGAATTTTGACTTTTCTTTTTTTGGGTAGTCCCATGAAGTTTGGTAGAATGATAGAGCGCATTGAGAGGAGCCTAAAATATAACTGAATTGTAGCTCCACCCTCCGACCAATAGGAAGTTGGCCATATTGGATTGAAATTTCAAAAATGATTTCACTCGCCAAATATTTTAACAAACTAGTCATGGAGTTTTAACCCAAATAAAATCAAACTTCGTCCACGCCATCTCACTAAATTCTGAAACATTTATGTGCTTTAATAGTCTGAACAGATTGAGATAAATATTTATGGAGTAGTCATGACTATAGCGCCACCTATCTGTACCTTTAAAATAGCACTTTTTCTGATATACACCAAATTTGGCAAATTCATTCTAAACATCAAACTGAACAAAAAATACACTAAATCCGTGTCATATTTTGTATGTGTGGGTGTGGCCGAGGAAAAATCCATGTTGATACAGTTGATGTCATCAACATTCTTTGGGGGTGTGATGCTAACTGTAGGCACTAATCTGTCTGAGGCTTTGTTAGACTTTAATTTGATCTTTTTTTTAACATAATCTGAACAGAAAGAACTGACTTAGCTGGAACTACAACAGGTGAGCTGATTTGTGCTGTTAAACAAGTTCCTCTAAAATAACATCACAGTCACAAGCTAGCTAGCATTAGCCAACAGTTTTTCAGTTAGTCACTCTCACCTTTTTGTGTAAAATCAAACTCCTAAACAGGACCATGAGCTCGGACTGATCACAGGCTCCTGAAAATGTGTTGTTTAAATACATTTTGTATTTTTTATTGAGTTCTCAGATCATCTTAAAACTTTTTTGGTAGTTATAGCTAAAGCCTGCATTGCATCACCATGGTAACTGCTAAACATTCCGCCATACACATACCTGCAAAACACCCCCAGAGTGATGTCAATAATTCTGTAATAATGTAAATCCCACACGCTTTGTCTGATCAACTTCAAATTCGAAACACTCGTACTCTGAACGACTCTGGACACATCCGGATAACAACAGGAAAGACTCATGCATCGGGAAAGTTACGCAGTGCATCTTTAAAATGATTAAGAGGCAACTACTGATACAACTTTATAAATTATAGTTACTACTTTATAACTAGTAATACAGCTTTAATCTGAACTTTCCAATTCTCTCAATGGACATATTTATAACATTTTCTCCTGATAATCCACTTCACTGTCTCATTTATTTGAATAGACCCGGCAGCTGTGGTTCCTTCTCATGTATATTTGGATATGGGACGCTAGGAGGTTGTGGCAACATGTTTTAATCCGTTTTTCAATATTTTGTCTCTAAGGGGAAGACGTGAACTTGCAATGAATTTTGGTAATATTTTGGTAACTTTGGTAAATATTTATTTGGAAATCTGAGAAGATTAGGAGAAAACGTTTTGTCCTCACCCTGTGCTCTCCTGTGTTGTTGTTGTTGAATTTTTCATGCTCAAAAGGTGCAAAAGTTATACCTGTAAGAGAAAAGGGACAACAAGTTATGACATAATGTAAACAAAACACAAATCTGTTACATAGTGAATCTTTAAAAATCATACCAAAATATTCTCTTTAAAGGGCCCATTTTACGCGATTTTCTATTCTAATGATGTTTCCTCGTCAAAAACAGACCTGGAGTTGTGTTTTGTTGTTCCACCTTGTGATGTCATCATGTGGTAATACAGGAAGTGCTCCACTGTGTTTTTAAACTACACACACCTTCACTTCAGTCATTTGGATGATTTCAGCCCTGGAATTGTAAATCTCTACTGAACTAAAGGTAAAAGAAGCTGTTAACTTGAAAACTACCACTTCATGACATCACAAGGTGGAACAGAGTATTTTGAGTTTTGGAGATATAGAGAGAGTAATAATAATAAGTTTCTGGTACATTTACAGATTATTAAAAAAGACCTGTTGTGTTTGTTTGCTCTATAGTTATAATCTATGATGCTCGTGGATCATTATGTTATAATTTACACATTTTAAATCACAATATTCATCTAAATCGACTTAATAAAAGAAACGAGTCCGCTGATTTTCACATTAGAAAACTGCGGTACCCAATGGGAGCTGACGTCGCCGTAAACGTCATCACAACAAAGCACCGCAAGCTGTCGGCGTCCCCTATGGACCGCTGCACATCACACTAGAGGGCAGCACATTTTTTGTTAATTGTACCAAATTAACTATGCGACGCTGCCAAATCCTATGAGTATCACCGATTAAGAAAATAAAACTGGAGAAGGAAGTGCGTACGTCACAGTGGGCGTGTACCTCACAGTGGGAGTGTACCGGTGAAGACGGGGGTAGATCGGAGAAATAGTGTCTTGAAAATAAATGATTAAAGATTTACTCAAACGTGAATCACTCCAGATACAATTTCAGAGCCTCAATGAGAAGAAACAACTAGAACACGGTTAAAAGCTCTGAAAAGTCCAGTTTGCAGAATAGGTCTGATTTAACACTGTCCCTGTCAAATAAATAAATAAGCAGACATCATTTGCCATATTTTCGTACTGAAATGTGTGATTTGATTATATTTTAGTGAGTGATGCGCCACTGAATATTTTGAACCAAAAAAGGTGGAAAAACCCTGGACTAGTCGACAGCTAAAATAATCGTTAGCTAGCCTTGCGTGTTACATCAGAGATCAGACTGACCGAGGGGGGATCTGCCGGTGGACTGGGGCAGAGCCAGAGGAGAACAGGGGATGGAGTCGGAATCGCTCATGTTTTCATCCACAGACGACGTTTCAGAAAGACGAGAGAGAAGAGGAGGAGCACGGCCGGAGGAGAAAGTCCGAACACGAGGAGAGCCACAGAACTCCTCACAGCCGCGGAGCATCGTCTCTGCCGACTTCTGCAGGGCAAAAGGGAAAGGTGTAAAGGGAAAGGGACAAAGAGAAAGGGACAAAGGGAAGAAGTTAGAGGAACAGAGGTTAACAGTAATGCACTGGTTGTGTGGGAAACAAAAACTACAATACAGTTGAAACCAGAAGTTTATATACATTTTATAAAAAGGCACATACACTTTTTTTTCCTCACTGTCTGACATGAAATCAGACTAAACTTTTCCTGTTTTAGGTAAGTTAGGATTACCAAAATTATTTCTGTTTTTCATTACTTTTTTCAGAGACAAAAGTTTATATATCCACAACACTCTGTTCCACCTTGTGATGTCATGTGGTGGTGCAGGAAGCGCTCCACTGTGTTTTTAAACTCCATACACCTTCACTAGAATCATTTGGATGATTTCAGACCTGGAATTTCAAATCTCTACTGAACTAAAAGCAAAAGGAGCTGTTAACTTGAAAACTGCCGCTTCATGACATCACAAGGTGGAACAGAGCGTTTTGAGCTTTGGAGATGTAGACAGACTAATAATAAAGTGTTACTCAAACATGTGTGAATGAAACAAAACACAACTCCAGGTTTGTTTTTGAGGAGGTAACAACATTATAACAAAACAAAAACCAACTCCAGGTTTGTTTTTGAGGAGGTAACAACATTATAACATGACTTAAAGCTCAGAAGAGTCCATTCTGTGTAATATACAACCTTTATGTAAATTTAACACATAATTAGCTGTAATTAAAATAACAGTGTTCGTACTGACCAGCAGTTTGTTGGTGCAGTCGAGCTGGGCCTTCTCTGCAGGTGAAATGTCAAAGGGCGTGAGTCCCATGCTCTTACAGATCTTATTACACAGATGAGAGTGGAAGAACAGCGCCATCCCTCGCACGCCTACAACATTACACCTTATTTAAAACACAAATTATATACAAAAATACTCACTGTCGAAGGTAAAACGTTTTTCCATACCCAAGTTTCCATCTCCGAAGTCGGTGCCCTTCTCTGTGTGGATCTGAGGGTCTGTGTACAGGTCTCCGACTCCCTGGATGTCCACCACGATGAGCTGATGCCCCGAGCGCTCAAACGTAAAGTGACTGAACGCCTAAAAAGACAGAAGAAAAAAACATTCTAATTTACGCGCTGTAGACTTTTATTACAAAACGTTATTAAACCAAGAAGTAGGACAACAAGGTTTGGGAAATAGAACTAATTTGGATTTTTAAGGCTCTGTATCATATCAGTGGTTTTTAGGCCTGTTGCGATAACACATTTTGAAGCGCGATAAAACCTACAGAGATGTATAATGATAAACGATAATATTGGAACTACTTTTTGCCACTGACACAATAACGATAATGCAATAAAATCCCAGTAAACTAGTTTTAACTAGACAGTCTCATTAAAAGGCCTCTCCATCTCTCTCTCTATATCTCGCTATCTCCATCTCTCTATATCTCTCTCCGTCTCGCTATCGCCATTTCTCCATCTCTATATCTCTCTCCATCTCTCTATCTCTATATCTCGCAATCTCCATCTCTCTCTATCTCCATCTCTCTCTATCTCACTCTATCTCTATCTCGCCAGTAATTCTCTCTCTATTTCTCTATATCTCGCTATCTCCATCTCTCTATATCTCTCTCCATCTCTCTATCTCTATATCTCGCAATCTCCATCTCTCTCTATCTCACTCTATCTCTATCTCACTCTATCTCACTCTCCATCTCACTCTATCTCACTCTCCATCTCTCTCTCTATCTCACTCTCCATCTCTCTCTCTATCTCACTCTCCATCTCTCTCTCTCTATCTCATTTGCTATCGCCATCTCTCCATCTCTATATCTCTCTCCATCTCTCTCTCTATCTCTCTCTCGATCTCTATATCTCGCAATCGCCATCTCGCTCTCTCTATCTCTCCATCTCTCTCCCTCTCTATCTCCATCTCACTCTCCATCTCTCTATCTCCATCTCTCTCTATCCCTCCATCTCCCTCTCTATCTCATCTCACTCTCCATCTCTCTCTCTCCATCTCTCTCTCTCCATCTCTCTCTCTCCATCTCTCTCTCTATCCCTCAATCTCACTCTCTCCATCTCCATCTCACTCTCCATCTCTCTCTATCTCTCCATCTCTCTCTCTCTCTATCTCCATCTCACTCTTCATCTCTCTCTCCATCTCTCTCTCTATCCCTCAATCTCACTCTCTCCATCTCCATCTCACTCTCCATCTCTCTCTATCTCTCCATCTCTCTCTATCTCCATCTCACTCTCTATATCTCTCCATCTCTATATCTCTGTGTCTCTGTATCTCTCTCTGTATACACATATAGATAGAAAATATGTCATCAATACAGAAAATTCCATCCAAACTGCAGAAACTAGGCAAGATTTTCAAATCTTGAACATAATGAGTCTGTTTTTGGTTAAATGAGTATGCTGGCTTATTACATGTCATGTGCACTTTAAGATTCCATTAGTATAAACACAGCCTCTCCTCTGTACCTGTGGAGTGAGCCTGATGTTGTCGTCTCTCACAAACCCAGAGTTGGAGTTGTATTTGATGTATTTTCCTTCGATGTAATGCTCCAGGTGGAACAGAGGCTTCCCAGGTCTGTTCACCATCTCCACCACACACATCTGCATGATGTCCACCTGCACGAAACACACAGACAACAGCATTTAAATCGGTCATCAGTAGTTTTGTTGAGATACTAAAATTTCAAACTCTATTTCGACACTAATGAAAAGACTCAATACCGATACCACGATGATAATAAAAACACTCTTTCTTTAGACAATAGAAATCTCTCAATCTCTCAATCTCTCAATCTCTCAATCTCTATATCTCTATATCTCTATATCTCTCAATCTCTCAATCTCTCAATCTCTCAATCTCTATATCTCTATATCTCTATATCTCTATATCTCTATCTCTCTCTGTATAGACATATAGATAGAAAATATGTCATCAATACAGAAAATTCCATCCAAACTGCAGAAACTAGGCAAGATTTTCAAATCTTGAACATAATGAGTCTGTTTTTGGTTAAATGAGTATGCTGGCTTATTACATGTCATGTGCACTTTAAGATTCCATTAGTATAAACACAGCCTCTCCTCTGTACCTGTGGAGTGAGCCTGATGTTGTCGTCTCTCACAAACCCAGAGTTGGAGTTGTATTTGATGTATTTTCCTTCGATGTAATGCTCCAGGTGGAACAGAGGCTTCCCAGGTCTGTTCACCATCTCCACCACACACATCTGCATGATGTCCACCTGCACGAAACACACAGACAACAGCATTTAAATCGGTCATCAGTAGTTTTGTTGAGATACTAAAATTTCAAACTCTATTTCGACACTAATGAAAAGACTCAATACCGATACCACGATGATAATAAAAACTCTCTTTCTTTAGACAATAGAATGTGATTTTTCCACATTAAACGTTCGTACTTTCGTACGTTTTCTATCCCCATGTGTCTTATATCTGTGTAATCCTCAGTGTCCAGTAGGTTCCATAGTGGTCCATGGGCGTGTACTAGTCTATGTGTCTTATACTTGTGAAAGTTTCATACTGTACCTTTAATATTAGCAACCAAGTCAAGCTAGTCAAAACCAATTCTGTAACAGGACTGAACCAGTTCTGAACCTGGCCACAAGAGGGCGCCTTAATCACATGACATGGGCTTTCTAGAACGTGCCCTTTATTTGTGCAGTGTCAGAAGCTTCTACAAAAGAACAGACTGAACAGAAGTACACATGTCCAAATAAAGTATTGTACACAGAGAACAAATATATTTTAATAAACTAGTTCCAGATACGAAAATGAAATAGTTTTACGTTTTACTGCGTTTCTAATGTCGTCAGAAATATCGAAAATCAGATACTAATCAATACTAAACTAGCATTGAAACTAGATACTCATTTTTCGCAGGTATCGATACTAAAAAAGTCCCATTTACAGGACAGAAATGAACCTTTGTTGAATATCTTTAGAATGATCTTGGGCGTATACTAGTTTATGTGGTCTTATACTTGTTCTGATAAGGCCACATGGGAATATAAAAGAAAGTACTACAGTTTAATGTTGAAAATCACATTTTATTGTCTAAAGAAAGAGGTTTTTTTTATTATCATTGTGGTATCGGGATCAGTACCGAGTCTATTCCTTAGTATCAAAATCGAGACAACACTAAAATATTATAATGCACATTTTAAGCAGTATGTTGTGTTAAACGGCAGGTGGGAATATTAAAGAGAAAACCAAAATGTGTGCAATGTTAAGTGCAGTTTTTGAATTTTTTTTTAATCTTCAACATTTGTAGACAGAGCAGGAGGCACTGTTCTGTCTCATCCTCTGGTATTTTCATAAGAAATCTCCAAAAAATCCACAAATGTTTTCTCTGAATCTCTATTAGTGACAAGGTCCATTCTTCTGCTGTATTTATCCAACCACACAACAGCATCTGGGAGGGCATCTGACACACCACAACATCTGCAGATCAACTCGAGACATTTGACCTGCCCCCATCTCAGTCTAACACTACAAGGATATAGGAGGATGGGAGGGCATCTGACACACATTATGTAAAATATAGATGAGATGCATTGGCTCCTTTCAGTCTCATGTTGTGGTGAAATTCTGCACGCCCCCTGTTGTTATGGTCATGTGACTTTGGGGGGAGGACAGTTTGTGACATTTGACCTTTTGAGTGGTCGTTAAACCGTTGAATCGTTAAAGTGTGAACCAGATATGAACTATGTCTGAACCGGATCTAAAACAGGACTAAACCAGGTCTGAACCAGGACTAAACCAGGTCTGAACCAGGACTAAACCAGGTCTAAAACAGGACTAAACCAGGTCTAAACCGAGACTGAACAAGGATTACGATAAAAGTCTAACCTAAGATTAAACTAGATCTGACTAAACCAAGACTAAACCAGGACTAAACCAGGACTACACCAGGACTACACCAGGACTAAACTAGGACTAAACTAGGACTAAACTAGGACTAAACTAGGACTAAACTAGGACTAAACTAGGACTAAACCAGGACTAAAACAGGACTAAAACAGGACTAAACCAGGACTAAAACAGGACTAAAACAGGACTAAAACAGGACTAAAACAGGACTAAAACAGGCCTACAACCAGGTTTCAAAACAGAATAGGTATTGCCAGGACTAAACCAGGACTGGAAGGAGATCAAAGCCAAGTAGAGCCACAGACAGGGCTGCCACATTTTCAGAGAGCAACAAGAGACCAAACAAAAACAAAAAGATAGCAACGAGTTAATCACACAACTAAAGTAAACATGGGAAAAAATCTGGTACAGGACTTTAAATTTGTTTCTGAGCAAAATGTGTCCTGCCCCAGTACAGATATATTGTAAAAGCATCTCTTCAAGTCAAAATAAGTCCACTGTGCACTGTCTGTGTCTAATTACAAAGTGTTTTGTGATTATCTGGAAGTGCGCTGTTAGCATGCTAGTTGTTGTTAACATTACTGCCACAGCAAAACTCCGCTCTGGTCTCTGAAAGTTGTGAAAAGTGCTTATAAACTCATCGTGGTGAGTAATTAGGATGTTCTGAATGCATAAGACAGGTGAGGAATAACTTTGGACCACTGCAAACCGTTTAAAATGAACTAGTTCTGTTTTTCATGTTTTAAGACGGTAAAAATTGAGTACAGCACCTTTAAAACCGTAAAATCTTGAGTTTCTGTCATTATCGAGTCAAAACCGAACTGAAAAAATGCTGAAAATCACTCTATTTATGATGTAAAAGTGACTCTCAGTAACCCCAAAAAAACCTTGCAACCCGCGATTGTCAAAATTTGCGAGGAACGTTCCAAAAATAGAATCTCAAACTTGCTATAATGAAGCGGACTTTGCAACTCTGACCATAGCAAGTCTGGCAACAGGACAGGTTTGGGGGGAGGAGAGAAAAGGAGAGGAGCTGCTCGGAATGACAATGAACTAAAACAACAGACTTTAACAGACTAAAGGCAGATAAATAACAGGAAGAGGCCACAGCTGAAGGGTTAAAAAAACTACTCAGGATTTGGTTCACCAAAGTGAGTCTGAATGAGAACAGAACCAGGACTAAACCCGGACTAAACTAAGACTAAACCAAGACTAAACCAGGACTACACCAGGACTACACCAGGACTACACCAGGACTACACCAGGACTACACCAGGACTACACCAGGACTACACCAGGACTACACCAGGAGTATAAACAGACTTAAAGGTCCTGTACCTGGTTATTCCTCACTTACCTTATGCATGCAAGTGTTTTTCTCAACTCTCGGAAACCAAAGCGGAGTTTTTCCAAGACAACAGTTATCATGCTAACAGTGCACTTCCTGATTCTCTGACAAACCACTATACAATTAGATGCAGACGGTATACAGTGGTCTCATTTTGATCATAAGAGCTGTTCTGACAATACATCTGTACTGGGGCAAGACACATTTTGCTCAAATACACAGGGGAGAAAAATGGGTACAGAGCCTTTAACAGGGGCAAAGTGGGAATTAGATGCTGGAACCACAAGCCGGCAGTTTGAAATGGAAAATGGTGGAAACGATTATGGAACTGAACTGGCACCAAAACCAGCTTTAATGGAAAAAGTCTACTCATGGTTTTCAGGAAAATGATTCCTTTCCCATTTGAAGGATTTTCTGAGGACTTTTCCATATTTAAAGGATATGATATTTAGATTTTTATTTGAATTGTGGCAGTAAAAGTCTATTAATTTGATATCCAAAACAGCAAAGCAAAGTGTGGAAACATTTTCAATGCCAAATATATATTTTTCAAGACATTTGGCCTTTTTCTCTCATTTTTCATGTGTTTTACATGTCTGGAAAACAGGCCAATTAGTTTCCAGGTTTTCCAGAATTTCCAGGACGTGTGGGAACCCTGCAAGATTTAGCCTTCACCAAAAATGCAAAGTGTGTGTAATAATCACCTTTTAGATAAACAAAAAAGATAAAATACACGTGTAAATGCCTTCAAACCATAGACTGTATATATATAAATGGACATAGCTAACCTGCTAGCCGCTGCGTTCCAAACAGGAAGTGATCATGGCCGTGCTTCCGGCTCCATCGACTCTGGCTGCATTTCACTTTCTATTGAAAAACTGTGGCTTCTCTCTCTGTAACTGCTGCTGTCAGACTCATCATTTTGGTCTTAAAATGTTCGTATTAACCCGCTCTACATGATCCTGGGGTTTTTATTTCACTATTGTGTCCACAAATCAAGATATGAACATTAATAACAGACAAATTACCGTATTTTCCGGAGTATAAGTCGCACCAGCCAAAAAATGCATAATAATGAAGAAAAATATATATTTCATATATAAATTGCATCTGAGTATAAGTTGCACCCTCGGCCAAACTATGAAAAAAAGTGCAACTTATAGTCCGGAAAATACGGTAGGCGCCTTCTCGGGTTGCTCCCGCTAGAGAAGGCAACAGGTTTAATTGACAGTGTTGCTAAAAAGGGGCGTTACCTTCAACAGCCTCGCTCCAGATTGGCTCTTTGGTTGCTATGATACTCGCGGTCGGAATTCCAAATATGGAACTGGGCTCCAAATTGACCGCTATAACTGCTCTAGCCTCGATGAGCTTGATTTTACTGGAGCCAAACGCTGTGGGTGACGTCACACTCACTTAGTCCACTTCTTTATACAGTCTGTGCTTCAAACCGGGCTCTGATATCGCTCGCACGCAGCCAAGCGTTTTCATTTGCCAAAACCATCTTAATTTTCCACATTTTATGAAATTCTGCGGCTAATCCCAAAATCCCCACTGAAATTCCTTCACGTTTGCCTCTAGTTGCCTCCATTCCAAAGTTTTGTTTTTGTTTGCGTGATGTCGCAATATTGTGAAAGGCACAATAAGAGCCTTGTCTAATCACCTACGAGTCCAGACATGTTAGAAGCACATCCCATTCACACAACTATTTATATCCGCAATCCTCTTACCCGTTTGCCCGATCGGAGCGTACCTGTTTGGGAGGCCTGTGTCTGTTGTACTCCTCTCCCCACAGTTTTGCCTCCATCTGCAGCCTCACGTCCTCGAAATACACCTCCCTGTTCACCGACTCCATGTAACGCTTCGCCACGTAGTTCGACGCAGACTTCCAGTTACTGCTGTGGGAGAAATTGGACAACTTCTTCCTGGAAATAAAACATAGGGAAAAAAAAAATCTGTATTAATGTTGTCAAAAGTATCGAAAATCAGATGCTAATCGATACTAAAACTATATCAAAACAAGATCCTCATTGTTCGCAGGTATCGATATAAGACCACGTAGACTATGGCGACAGTGGCTCAGTCGGTAGAGCGTTTGACCACTGCTCTGAAGGTCGGCGGTGCGATTCCAGCTCCCACAAATGAATGTTGTCGCTGGGTCCTTGGGCAAGACATTTAACCCACCTCGTGTGTGAATGGGTGAGTGGTTCCTTGATGTAAAGCACTTTATTTATACGCCCATGGACCACGATGGAACCTACCTGGACACTGAGGGATTACACAGATATAAGACACATGGAAATAGAAAACAAAGTACTACCATTTAATGTTGAAAATCACATTCTATTGTCTAAAGAAAGAGGGTTTTTTATTATCATCAAGGTATCAGGATCGGTATCGAGTCTATTCCTTAGTATCTACTACCACTGGTGGTATGTGAGCTCCTTCAGGTAGTACAGTTCTTTTTAATTTAAGAAGGTTACTACTACTACAGCAAGTGTGTAGTCCAATTTTCGACCTGTTTAGCCCTGGTCTAGACTAGAATAATCCAGACCTAGTTTTAAAAATATCCTTTGGTGGTACCGTGTGTCTGAGAATCACTGGTACAGAATATAAGACGCTAACACCTCCATTATGTTACTGCCATAGGTTTTATTATATCTATGTGACCTCAGTTTAACCAGGAAAGTCCCCCTGAAAATTATGGACGCAGAGGGGACGCTATTGCATACCATTTAGTAGGGCTGGGATATGAGGAAAAAATGGATCATCAAACTGTCAAACTTCAGTAGATTAAGATGCATCTTTTTCTTTCTATTTATGCATTGAAGGGTGTGTTGTATTGATTTTGATACTAATGAATAGACTCAATGCAGATTCTTTTCATTTAGACAATAGAATGTGATTTTCACCACTAAATTACTATTCCCATGTGTCTTATATCTGTGTAATCGCTCAGTGTCCAGTAGGTTCCATAGTGGTCCATGGGCGTGTACTAGTCTATGTGTATTATACATGTGAAAAATACAGAGAGAGATCATTCTAAAACTATTCAGGAAAGGTTCATTTCTGTTTTAGTATCGGTACCTGCGAAAATACAAACATTTCTTCAAACATTTATATATACAGTCTATGGTTTTAACTTGTCAAAAACATAAAACTGATACCCAGACACTAATCAATACTTTCCCGAATAGTTGGTCTTGGGGAAAAAAAACAGCTATGGAGAATGAACTTTTGCCTTAGTATCGAAATCAAGTTGTAAATATTTGTATTGTGACCACACAGCCGCTGGTTCACACAGATCCACAGAGTTCGAGCCAAAAACTTGAGCCTGAAACTAAGCTCCGGATTAAACACGACAATCACATCTCTGATCCTGGATTTGAATTCTGCTGAGTCATTTCAAATCCGACCGGGACCCGGGAACAAGGGCAGAACAGGAACACAAAACAAATTTAAACTGAAACTTATCTCATCCAACACATTACTGCAATAAACGATATACAGAACATTCGTTTTTGGAGTTTAGTATTTATCATGGAAGCGTTTTCTTTGCACTAAGCGGGAATTATTTTTGTTTTGAACGTCTATGACTCATTAGAGATTCAAACTAACTTCTAACTGCCATGCATTTATTGTATTTATTTATTTTTATTTAAACAATATTATACATTTAGAATAGTTTTTTTGGGAATAATCCGGCTTTACGGTTTTTGTGTCATGTTTGTAGCCCTGTCACGATAACATATTTTGAAGTTCGATATATCGCTGAAGTAAATATAGACAATACACGATAATATTGAAACTCATTTATGCCACTGACGCAGAAACTCAAGAGCAGATTTAAACCACAAAAACTATTCTAAATCCACAATATTGTTAAAAAATCATGAGCTGCAATAAATAAACAGCAGAATGAAACACTTAAGTCGTTAGTTTGCATCTGTAATGAGTCACGCAAGTTATTTATAGCAGAATGAACACTTAAGTCGTTAGTTTGCATCTGTAATGAGTCACGCAAGTTATTTATTCAACCTTTTACAGCTTAAATCTTATCATTTTGCAAAAAAATAACCAAAAATGTCCAAGCAGTCCAAAGACACAGTGCATAGCATAAATATTGATCCAAAAAGTATTGTTCCAACTCCATATATTGAAATACTACTGCTCGATACGGATTTTGCCACATACCACATATATTAAAAACTAGCATGGCGTTCTCAACGAAAAATAATAGTTTGTTTAATATAATCATGTGATCTTATACTAGTTTTAATTAAATTTTGTCCTATTTATGCAGTTTCCTCCAATGAGATCTAGTTTTGATACTACGTTCCAAACATGAACGACAAAAGACTGAATACTTTCTGTGACTGACCCTCTTCTCTCTAGAGACCGGTGCTTTCTAAGAATAAACCCAAAACATCTCTCAAAGTGGTGCTATTTTTCCCATATAATTCCAGATCATTCTAAAACCACTGAGGAAAGGTCCAATTTTGTCCTATTTCTTTGATTTATTTCAGTATCAGTAATCCTTGCGCATCTCGTTTCAATACTTGTTTTATTTTTTTTTTTACTTAAAGGCGCTGCACCTGATTTCTACCGTCTTAAAAACGTGAAAAACAAAACTAGTTCATTTTAAAAGTTTTGCAGTGGTCCAAAGTTATTCCTCTCTTACCTTATGCATTCAGAACATCAAAATTATAAGCATTTTTTTTTTTTACAACTCTCAGAGACCAGAGCGGAGTTTAGCCGTGACGGAAAAACTAACAACTAGCATGCTAAGGTGCACTTCCTGATTATCCGACAATAAAACTCTCTATAATTAGATGCAGTAAGTACACAGCGGACATATTTAAACCTCAAGAACTGCTTATGCAATATATCTGTACTGGGTTAAGACACATTTTGCTCAAATACATGGGGAAAAAAAAAATCCAGTACTTCAATTCGTAATATGAACCAGAACAGATCCTGTATCACGTCTTTGAGACCTTTTGCTCTCTAGGGACAGGTGTTTCCTAATAATAAACCCAAACAGATCTCCCAAAGGGGTCCCGTTCACATTTTGACCCCCGAGATAAAAACGGCACCAAGTTTAGCCCAGAACCAGCCCCGAGCTTCACTCAATGTTTGTTGACATTAAATGTTCTCGATATTTTTGTACATTGTGCTGATAAGCTCTGTACTCACGCTCTGAAGCACTCTCGCATGGCGCCTTTCCCAAACGGCTGAAAGACAAGTGAAAACAAAGGGATTCAAATTCAAGAAAGTACTATAGTTTTATACTTGTACAGATTTTGATGATAAACATTTTTAGTGATGATATAGAGCAAAAATCATTCTGAAACGAATCGTAAAAGGACATATTTTGTCATTTTGATGTATTTTTTTGTATTAATGTTGCCTGACAAATCCAAAATTATATCTCTGTGTATTTTTTATACTAATTGAGTTCACTCTGGTCCCCACGCCCTCCTTTGTGTCTCAAGCCAGGCCAAACGTGATCGTCCAATCAGATTTGTTCATTTTCAGTGACGCGTGTGAAACGAAGGAGCTCAATGGTCACTCATCATTTACAAACAAAATCACTCATCATTTCTCTCTCCTCAGATGAACAGAGGGTGTGTCCGAATGTCCACACTATTCCTACAGGGGGCACTATTTAGGGGTCAGGTATTTTTTGTGGTGTCCAAATGTCCAGTTGGTGAGAAAATAGCGCGCTCAAAATTTCCCACAATGCACCTTGAAAAGTAGTGGGTATCTGGGGTCACTGGCCGGTCAATACAGACCATGATGCGTCGTGAGAGTTGGAAAAACAACAGCGGACAGAGACAGGTCTTTAACTGGACACAACACGACCGAATGAAGCAGATAGAAGCGCTGGTTTATCACACTGTTGATCCTTGAGCTGTTAACAGAGCGATAATTTCCACGTCTCACACAAAAATGTTTAAAAATCTAGTGCGTTTATGTGAGATCCAGTTTGACAAAAACGTTATTATTAGTCCAGAAATACTTGGGCCAGTCCAATCTGACCATTATTTATGACAGAAATCAAGTTTTATCAGAGTTTAGCCTTTAGACTTTTTTCAGCCAGACCCAGAGTCATGTGACCTGAAAGTAGCGAGCTGTGTGTCCAAACCTCTCTGTGAATGAGGCTCTATAGAGTCTCTAAAGGGTGCAGGGCTGTGGCGTGATTGACGGGTCAGGGGCTGGGGGGACATTCGGACACAGCCAGAGTTTGGTGCTTTGCTCATTGATTCTGCAGAAATCCACCATGTTTTTCAGTCCCCTGTGATATTTTTTTTTTTCCTTTTTTTCTTCCTCATAAGCAGCCATATTTGTTTCGATACGGACGGGCCATGCTTGTCCCTGATTGGCTAATCCGCCTGTCAATCGCGCCCATCTGAAAACGGGGAGATTCACCAGTGACCAGACTCCTTCACGAAGTACTGAAGAAGTGTGTGTTCTGGATCCCAGGCGAGTACTGATACAAATGAGTATCTATTTTCAATAATAGTTTTAGTGTAGGTTCTTATGGGGATATCGATATTTTTGATCACCCTCTTTGAATGTCGACGTAACGTTTAAAATAAATGTGTTTTACCTGGGAGGCCATCTTGATGTGAACTTCGTCGTGGGCCCATTCTCCTCTGACAGCGTTGTATCTGAAACAACATTTTGAAAACATTAATAATTCTGTATTTTAGTTTCAGTATTTCTTACTAGTAGTGGTGGAAAATAATGACAAAATATAATAGAACATTTCATTTCATTATTTTTTTTTGCATTATCCTGACAACAATATTAATGCAAAACAAGCCTGTAATGTCTTAAATGCAATCTGCTCTTTTTGCATTATTAGACAGACACAGTTTTATATTGTAGCGTTCTGGTGTGAGGCCTTCTACTGTGGGCTGTAACCCGCACCCCCCAACGCCAATATAGGGGCCAATTTGGAGCAGAGTTCCATATTTGGAATTCCGACCGCAAGTATCATAGCAACCAAAGAGCCAATCCGGAGCGGGGCTGTTGAAGGTAATGTCCCTTCCCGTCCGCACCGATGGTTTAGCTGGGAGCAGGCGCTTAGCATCGCTGTCAATGAAACCTGTTGCTAACGCTAGCGAGAGCGACCCCGGGGAAAGAAGACGCCTGATTTGTCTGTTATTAATGTTCATGTCTTGATTTACGGACACAATAGCGAAAAAAAAACAAAACACCAGGATCATGTAGAGCGGGTTAATACGAACATTTTAAGACCAAAATGACGAGTCTGACAGCAGCAGTTACAGAGAGAGGGGCCACAGTTTTTCAATAGAAAGTGAATTAGAGCCAGAGTCAATGAAGCTGGAAACGTGCCCATGATCACTTCCTATTTGGAACGCGCAGCTAGCAGGTTAGCTCCATTTATAGATACAGTCTATGGTGCCAAGTCATATCCATAACACGGCTGTTTTAAGTCCACCAAAAAGCTTTGGCAAAATGCTTTACTAACTTGGCGGTTTATAAAGTTTCAGAAACAGATTTTAAATAAAATTATGAGTTTTGTGGTCATTAGTTCCACAGAGCTGATTAACCCTGAGCTTTCAAACTTTAAATTTTTTTTTTTTTTTTTCAGAAAGTCTATGGGAAAAATGAAAGGGAACTTACTTACGCTACTTAATAGTCTATATAAAAATGTATTAAGTCATGCACAATTTTGAGCATCCAGCACATTTATATTTATATTTTCTTTTCATTGAGTCCAGCCCTGTAATATAAGCCCAGTTTCTTCTGTTTAAAATAGCCGTTGTAAATCTTGATCACTTTTTTTATCTCTCCCAAACATATGTGCTGTCTCTACTGTCCATCTGTTCAAAAGCTGTTTTATTTAACCTTTTGACCCCGACACGTCTGAACTCTGAACCTAAATGGCCGTTTTGAGAGCCATACAACGCATGGAGGAACGCAACAATGTTTTGATGTGTTATTTTGAAGTAAAAAAACATCCGAGGGTCACACTGTCAAGACTTTAACATTCAAAACATAAGGCTACAATTATCACCTTTATTCAAACTGTGCCTAAAGGTCAACGTTTATCGTTTTTATTTTAAAATGCAATGTAGCACTTTGGAAATTGTATTTAGAAATAGTGTGAGTGTATTGTAGTGACTATAGACTGAAGCAATATGCAAATGAGCAGTGATAGAGGTGAAAACACTTCTTAAGCATGTTTATTCCAAATACTAACACGGTACTACCTTATATAAGTAATAGAGGTGACAGTAGTATTAGCAGTAGCAGTAGTAGCAGTAGTACCAGTAGTAGCAGTAGTAGCAGTAGCAGTAGACTGACTAGAACCAGGAAATACTTCACACACGCGTCCTGTGCTCAGGTCTCTGCACTGGCTCCTGTGACTCAGAGAATAGACTTTAAAGCAGCTCTGCTTATTACAAGCCATTGACTAAAACATGGGGAATCAGTGTTTCAGTTTTCTGCAGCTAAAACCTGGAACAGTCTTCCTGAAGATGTGAGACAAGCCTCTGCTCTGACAATGTTTAAATCTAGGCTCAAAACGGTTCTGTTTAGCTGTGCACATGACTGAAAGATTTTTATTCTGCCCTCTTCCCTTCGAATGTTAATTTTATGTTATATTTTATTCTGTAAAACACTTTGAATTACTTTATGTACCAATTGTGCAATACAAATAAATTTGCCTTGCCTTGTAGTGGCGGCAGTAATAGTAGTAGTTGCAGTAGTAGTAATAGTAGCAGTAGTAATAGCAGAAGTACCTAGTAGTAGTAGTAAGTAATTGTAGCAAGAGCAGCAGACAAGGTACTAGAAATCAAACTAATACTAGCAGCAGTACGTGCAGTGATACAGGGGAAAAACTACTGGGGAAGTCTGGGTCACTATGGCGACATGTTTACGCAACATTACCCAAATAAATACATTCGATTTTTTTTTAAGTGAAAAGTGAAATTGTGATCTTTCCGATGGATCTTAACATGGGCATCTGCAAATCCCAAATATTGAAGTATCAGCTCAAACAGCCCATATCTGACCGTCCATAAACTGGGTTACTGTACCTTTAAAAGTGCCCTGTCAGCTCTGAGTAACTGTGGGGAGTCTGCAGCTGTAACAGACAGTTACACAACACAGGACCTACTTTCACATCACTGCACTTTATATAATGGAACATATTTAACTCTGCTGAACTCTAGATCACACACAGAGGCAGGGAATGTGAATGAGCCGAGCGAGCTTAGAAAGAGAATGCTGTTGGAAAGCTGTTTACATGCAGACTGCACGTACTACGGGGTGTGATATGTGGTTTAGCCATTAGCGCCATTAGCAAAGGAACATATGCAACAGTTATTTATTATCAGGGAACATAGATGCCGTATTCCAAATAGAAAGTCAGTATGGGCGCGCTTCCGGCTCCATCGACTTCAATTCACTTTCTATTGAAAAACTGTCTCCTCTCTCTCTGTAACTGCTGCTGTCAGGCTTGTCATTTTGGTCTTAAAATGTTCTTATTAACCCGCTCTACGTGATCCTGGTGTTTTTATTTCGCTATGGTGTCTGTAAATCAAGATATGAACATTAATAACAAAGAAATCAGGCGCCTTGTTTCCCTGGGGTTGCTCCCGCTAGCGTTAGCAACAGGTTTGATTGACAGCGTTGCCAAGTGCCCGCTCCCTGCTAAACCAGCGGTGCGTGCGGGAAGGGGCGTTACCTTCAACAGCCTCGCTCTGGATTGGCTCTTTGGTTGCTATGATACTCGAAGTGGTGCGGCGGGAAGGGGCGTTACCTTCAACAGCCTCGCTCTGGATTGGCTCTTTGGTTGCTATGATACTCGTGGATGGAATTCCAAATATGGAACTCTGCTCCAAATTGGCAACGCTGAGGATCGATTCCTGCTTGGACCAAGAATTTGGAGCTAACCACCGAGCCACTGTCACTTCACAGTACTCAATAGTGCCATTTATTTATTGCTGGCACGGCGAAACGATATGGGAAAAATATCGAAATATCGCAATTTTTCTAACAAGCACTGAGATTAGATTTTTGATTTATGTTTTAATAAAAGCATTCTGTTCACATTATAAGCACGTTCAAGACTGAAGAGAAAAAGACAAACTAAAACAAGAATCACAATTCAGAACATGTTTGTACAGATCTAAACTACAGGGTTAGTTTTTATGCAGAATAAGACCTCATGGAGACACAGGGAGGGCATCTGACACACAGGGAGGGCATCTCAACTACAGGTTAGCTGTTTTTTGCAGAATAAGACAGGGGATTTTGTCATTTGTGGAGGAAATTATGATACGTCCATTCAAATTTCGATTCGATTTCGATTCCTGGTTTGGAATTATTGGGTCAGTATAAAGTAGGTTATCGTAATATCTCTCTGTGGCAACTCTTCCCTCTTCAAAAGTTGTTTTTTACGACTGACCTAATCTCCCTCTCCTCTTACATGTACGTACTAGATGGTATTTTCAGAGCACATTTGGCCTGCAGTCCACATGTTTGCACAGGGCTCGTCCAAAACACCTCCAGCTTTGCCAATCATTCAGACTGGGAACAGAGTGTGCTTACAAATGCTACTACAGTAACAGATATCGTTCATGAGGAGAGGAGGAGGGAGAGGAGAGAGAGGGGAGAGAGGAGGGAGAGAAGGGAGAGGAGGGAGAGGAGGGAGAGCAGGACAGATGGTTAAAATTAGCTCAGTGAAAGATACGTGGGGATATGTCCAACTCAAAATGTCTCTATGGTCAAGTCCAGTCAAGTCAAACCGGAGTTATGTAACTGCACCACAGACAAGACCACACAGAGAATGTGAAATAGCAAGAGGACTCGTGCTGTAAACAGTTAGACCGGGTTCAGTCCTGGTTTAGTGAGACTTTAGTCCGGGTTTAGTTCGGGTTGAGTCTGGGTTTAGTCCTAGTCTTAGACCTGGTGTACGCCGGGTTTAGTCGTAGGTTTAGTCGTAGGTTTAGTCGTAGGTTTAGTCGTAGGTTTAGTCGTAGGTTTAGTCGTAGGGTCAGTCGTAGGTTTAGTCGTAGGTTTAGTCGTAGGTTTAGTCGTAGGTTTAGTCGTAGGTTTAGTCGTAGGTTTAGTCGTAGGTTTAGTCGTAGGTTTAGTCGTAGGTTTAGTCGTAGGTTTAGTCGTAGGTTTAGTCGTAGGTTTAGTCGTAGGTTTAGTCGTAGGTTTAGTCGTAGGTTTAGTCGTAGGTTTAGTCGTAGGTTTAGTCCTAGGTTTAGTCCTAGGTTTAGTCCTAGGTTTAGTCCTAGGTTTAGTCCAGGTACAGTCCAGGCACAGTCCAGGCACAGTCCAGGCACAGTCCAGGCACAGTCCAGGGACAGTCCAGGCACAGTCCAGGCACAGTCCAGGCACAGTCCAAGTTTAGGGCAGGTTCAGTCCTTGTTCAATCCTTGTTCAGTCCCGGTATAGTCCTGGTATAGTCCTGGTATAATCCTGGTATAATCCTGGTATAGTCCTGGTATATAGTTCTGGTTGACAAGCAGGTGACACAACCAGGCCAAGTTACAGCTCAGATCAGTAGGTTTGCATGTTTATCAATGTATTTTTGTTTATCAATGCATTTTTGAGCAATAAAACCATCTGCAATTAAATAAATGAAAGACAGATTTGTTTAAAATCGTAATAACATCTCCATGGAGACAAGCAGGCGATGGACCTTCACCAGAAAACTTACATAGTGCACCTTTACCATAGCACAGAGACGGATGTAAACAGATGAGATTAGCCTGAGTCGGACCCAGTTACACTTCAAACTCTGTGACTCTGCTGCATTGAAAACACCTCAGGGTCAGTTTCAGTTTGGCAGCTCTTTGTGAACGACTGAAGTGAGATGAATTTAGAACATTATGAGGTCAGACGTAAACTGGCCTCTGCCCCGACGGCTTCACATACTGGACCAAACATCGTACACAGTGTGACTCCCCTCATCCTGGCATTTAACACAGAGGAGCACAGAGCAGGGACACGAGCAGACACAGGAGAATGACCTTACACGGAAACATCATGGCCGGTGGGACGGCGTTGTAGGGTTGCAAAAGTTTGTGAGTACGGCGGGTTGGCGTTGGTTAGCGTGGGTTAGAGTGGGTTAGTTTAGTTGTTTAAATAAGTAAGACAATGTTCTATAAAAAGGTGACATTTGGCATGAAATCAGACAAAATATGATGTTTTATAAGCCTTTTTATTTTTGTAAATTCTCCAAATTTCCAAACTTAAGTTCCCATGGGAAAAATTCTGAAAATTTGCAAACCTTATTGCATATTACACAGATTCCCTGTATTTCAAGATGCCAAATGCTCCATGTTTTGTCATATTCACTGAAAACTGAGCCTGCACTGCAGCAGTACAATAACCTTCCACAGTAAGATGGATTCTGGAGTTCACAAACTCATGAGAATCCATCTTGAGAGACTCCCGCTGTAAGGTTAAGAGGGCGGGCCAATCACAGAGCAGCACTGAGGTTTGTGCAGAAGCCAAAGGTGAAGCGCCAAGAACCAAAACAAATATGGCCGACAGATGAACTTCAGCCTGTTTTAGTGAAAATACGTCTGTTTAGTTTATGAAAAACGGTCAGAGCTTTGTGCATTTGTGGACAGTTATGATGTTCCGCGTTTTCCGATCACTTTCAGCGAGAGCCGTCCCAGATTGATAATGTGTAATAATAATAATAATAATAATGCATCTTATTTATAAGCGCCTTTCAAAGCACCCAAGGACACTGAACAAGATAAAATAAGATAAAACATATAAATACAATAAAAACATAACAAAAAACGGATTGATAAAAGATGTGTGATTGGTTATAAGAGGTAGGACAGGTTATAAGAGGTAGAACTCACTTTAGACAGAGTGCTTAGCAGTGTAACCCACACATCACTACACATATCACTACCACATTTATTAAGATTTTAAGGCTTTATTGGAAATTTTGCAAGTAAATCATGAATACACATAGTTTTGGTACTTTTCTGCTTAAATAGTTGAACTCCCCCTGCAGGTGTAGTCTTGTAAGTCCAGTCTGGGTCAGATACACAGAGATACGTAATAGTTTTGAGAGTTTTTGCCACGCCCCCTTTTTATTCAACTAACCACTGCACAGAGCATGTCTTTAGTCGACTACAGCCCTAGAATTGGGCTCCTCCCCTCTGCTCCTTGCCCCTCCCCCCTGACCACCGGTGACCTCTGACCCTCCCCCTTTGTCGCACCTGTATCTGACGCAGGGCTCGGTCTCCTTCTCCTCCAGGTGAAACTCCGCCCACGGGTCCGGCCGGGCGCGGGCTTTCTCGATGGCGTGCTTCCAGTGCGCCTGTTGCAAAGAACACACACAGCTTACTGCACTGTGTCTGTGTGTATGTGAACGCACCGCCTCGCTCTGCTCCAACGTCTAAAAACACACGGGACAACTTTAAAATGTGACAACAACAGAGTGACAGAAGAGAGAGAGGCTGGAGGGAAGGCATGCAGAGACGGAGGAAAGTAGGGAGTTAATCTGAAGGCAAAAGGAAAAAAGAAAAAGTCAAACTAACGATTATTTTGTATTAAAGCAAAACAAGCGATGAGAGAGGGTGAGTTTGTGAAGGAGGAACGGCTTCAAAAAGGCCCTACATTTCCTAAACTTATTTCTGGTAACTGGTCACGTTTGAAACCAGGAATGCACCGATACGATACTGGTATTGGCGCCGATACTGAAAAATTTGCAGGATAGGATATCAGCTTCAAATATCGGTTCAGTCGATATCCTGTTTGGACATATAAACTGATGTAATAAGACTATTTACTGATCGTATTTGGTCCAGAAAATCTCATAATGTTTGAACTTTTATTTATACAAACTTGTTCTTTCATTACTTGAGAGATGAATAACAGCTACATAAAAACAAAACTAAACACATTCAAATGTGTTATTTATTAGGAAAAAATTCTGTTTTCAGTCTCTTCTCTGGTATCAGTATCAGTATCAGTATCAGTCAGTATCGTAGTATCGAAACCGTTATCGGAAATGACAAAGCTGGATCGGTGCATCCCTAGTTGAAACGCTATGATTTTCACTCAAAAACAATGTTCCAATTGTCCATCCACAGGGATGGGCAATATATTGGTTTGAGCATCAGTATCGATGATATCTGTATCACCCGATATTTGATACCAATATTTTTTCAAGTAAACATGAGGAAATATGGAAATATTTCATAGTTTGTTATTATTTACTTTACTTTACTTTACTTCACCTTAAGATAAATTTGTGGGCCTTGCTATGGATTTTACAAGCTGATTACCGGTATCGGGAAAATATCGGTTATAAGCTCAAACAAAAAAAAAAAAAAGAAAGAAAAGAAAATCCATATCTGCCCATCCCAACTGGTCATGTCTGAAATGCTATGACACTCAAAAACAACTGTCCAAATTTGTATTGTAAATGCTAAACTACAGGGTTAGCAGCGGTAACACTGAACAAGACCACACGGAGACACAGGGAGGGCATCTGGCACACAGGGAGGGCATCTGGCACACAGGGACATGTCAGAATGCTTACAGAGGTCTAAACTTCAGGGTTAGCAGCTTTTCCACAGAATAACACCTCATGGAGACACAGGGACTGTGTAACTAAAGAAACTCAAGCCACCAAGACCAGCTCAAGATCTGGAGATGTGTCCCACTGCTCCTGACAGGTTTAACCCAGAGACACTGAAGGATGGGTCAAATGCAGGTTTAACCCAGAGACACTGAAGGATGGGTCAACTATGTAACTAAAAAAACTCAAGCCAATTGCGACCATAGATTCAATTGCGAATATTCTTGGAACTGGAACTACAACTTGTTCTGCCCATGATGCCCCACACCCCATTCACAGACCCATTTAAAGCATTTGACCCACTTCTGTTTACACACAGGTGAAGACAGAGTTTAGTGATCCAATCTCTTTTCTGTTTATGCTTCTACCACGAGTTACGAAGATAAAATATGAGCCGTCTGCAGAGAGACGAGGAAAGAGAGAGAGAGGAGGAGAGGAGAGGAGAGAGAGGGAGAAGAGAGGGGTGAGAGAGAAGGGAGAGAGAGAGAGAAAGAGCGAGAGAGAAGAGAGTGAGAGAAAGAGAGAGAGGAGAGAGAGGAAGAGAGGGGAGAGAGAGAGAGGAGAGAGAGAAGAGAGGGGGGAGAGACAGAAGAGGAGAGGGGAGAGAGGAGAAGGGAGAGAGAGAGATGAGAGGAGAGGGGAGAGAGAGAGGGAGAGGAGAGGGGTGAGAGAAGGGGGAGAGAGAGAGAAAGAGAGAGAGAGGAGAGAGAGGAAGAGAGGGGAAAGAGAGAGAGAGGAAAACAGAGGAGAGAGAGAGAAGAGGAGAGGGGGGAGAGAAGGGGGAGAGAGAGAGAAAGAGAGAGAGAGGAGAGAGAGGAAGAGAGGGGAAAGAGAGAGAGAGGAAAACAGAGGAGAGAGAGAGAAGAGGAGAGGGGGGAGAGAGAGAGAGAGAGAGGAGAGGACAGGGGAGAGAGAGGAGAGATGAGAGAGGAGAGAGAAGAGGAGAGAAGAGAGAGGACAGAAAGAGGAGAGATGAGAGAGGAGACAGGAGATGAGGGAAGAGAGAGAGAGATGAGAGATGACCAAAATATAACCTCCCACCAGGAACCGTAAATCAAAGGTCAGGTGAAAGTTGAAACTGATCATATGACCCATCAATCACATGACCCATCAGCTGCTTTTTTATGAAGCTGAAACTTTAAACGAAGCCCCTGTTCCACTTTCATGAGACGTAGGTCTGTCACGATAATCACTATCTCGAGTTATCGTTCAGTAATCCTTGTAAACCTGTTTTTATCCACGCTCTGTGGTACAAAGTGACCAAGCAGAACTCATCATCGAGACCATATACATTTGTCTCTGATACTTTAGTCTCAAAATCTCATTTATTCTTGTGGAAGTGGGAGAACATCCAGATCTATTAGGCCTGGGACGATACAGAAATTTAGTGTCACGATTATCATGGCCAAAATAATTGCGATTAACGATTAGATCACGATAATGATTAAAGTTGCAGTGGCAGTTATCACGATTATATAAAATGCCCCGCGATTATTGTCTACCTTTTTATCACAATATTATTGTTTTTCGTCCCAACCCTTACCCCCTACACCTTTAAAAACATGAATCAAATGTACTCCCTCCGTCCCCTCCGTCCCCTCCGTCCCCTCTGTAATCTGACCCCCCTCCTCCCTGCACGTCGCCCTCGTCTGCAGCCCCACAAACCTCCATCCCTCTGGTTAAATTTAGCGTGTTTGCTTCTATAAGAGGAATCGTGCTATGAACTTTGAGAGAGTCTTGTAGGGAACAGGGGACATCGCCTTTCTCACGTCACAGAGCGTAAGCACCAGGAACAGAAGACCTCGGAGCTATAGTGAAGGCACCGATTACTGCGCCGATACTGGAACATTTGCTGGATCGGATATCGGCTTCCAAATATCGGTTCGTTTGAAACCATGGTTGGACATATAAACTGATAATAAGGCTAGTTACTAGTTGTAGTAGTTTAAAGGAAATAAATGCTGTTTTCAGTCTCTGCTCTGGTATCGGATGATATCGGGTATCGGCAGATACTTAAAGCCATAGTATCGAAATTGGTATCGGAACTGAAAAAGCTGGATCGGTGCTTTGGTAGTGGAGGGGCCATGTGGTCAAGAAGACATGGACGCCCAGAAGGATTTCTGAAGAACTAACATGCAATATCTTGGTTCTATAGGCTGTGTACCTGGAGTTGGGTTTTGTTTCATTCGCACATGTTTAACACAGAAACTCTGCCACCTTGTGATGTCATGTGGTTATACAGGAAGTGCTCCACTGTGTTTTTAAACTCCATACACCTTCACTAGAATCATCTGGATAATTTCAGCCCTGAAACTTCCAATCTTTACTGAAAAGGTATAAGGTAGATGTTAAATTGAAAACTACCGCTTCATGACATCACAAGGTGGAACAGAGCATTTTGAGCTTTGGAGATGCAGACAGACTAATAATAAAGGGTGACTCAAACATGTGTGAATGAAACAAAACACAACTCCAGGTGTGTTTTTGAGGAGGTAACAACATTATAACATGGCTAAAAGCTCACAAGAGTCAGTTTTGCATAATATAAGGTGACACATATTTTGAAGTCCTTAAGGGTTGAATAATGGCACCACTTTCTGAAGCTAGAAGAAAAATCACTTTTGTTTATTTAAACCGACAAAGACTTTGAACTTTGCACCAGTTGTTGTTCCATGTGGATAGGCCCAGATATTAACCACAAACCAGGTCAACACATCTGCATCTGACAGTTACACAG
The DNA here is from genome assembly GCA_000787095.1 of Periophthalmodon schlosseri. Taxonomy (NCBI): domain Eukaryota; kingdom Metazoa; phylum Chordata; class Actinopteri; order Gobiiformes; family Gobiidae; genus Periophthalmodon; species Periophthalmodon schlosseri. The sequence goes on from JACM01000598.1 coordinate 26,744, forward strand.
CAAACTCCACCTGAGGATTCTGACCTGTCTCCAGCTCAGGTTAAACTACAGGGACTCTAGCATTTCTTGCAAGCTCTTGTGACAACACTGTAATTTGTATTTTTTAGTTCTTAACCAAATAATTGAAATCGTAGCCAGTTCAATATGAAGTAATCCAATGCAGGCCAAATAACGCCAAATAAATGGACAGTTTGATGATCAGTTTGAAGTAGAATTCGCAATGTGTATTTTAAAATCCTTAAAAATATCATTACAGTTTCACAGGTTTATTTATTTCTCTATTTTTCGTTTCAAAAACAGTCCTTGTTTGCAGAATGAATGTGAGATTGCATTCACTCTAGTCGGAGCTGCACTAATGACCCAGTTCACAAACACTTCCTGGTCATGTGACTTTGAGGTTTCAAAATGCAAAGTCAGACAAACCACAGGAACAATATGTTTCTGTCGTAGTGAGATAACAACACCGGGTTATTTGAGGACATTACAAAGATATTATAAACAGCATTTTAAGAAGAACAATTAGAATAAAATTAAAATACAAAAAGTTAAAGTTTTTTATCAAATCACTTTATGTTGCTATAATCAGTTTTACAAGCAACTACTACTTTACAAGCCAGACTTTTTCAAATTTAAAGATAGACCAATATGTATGGGTTGGCCGATATATTAAGCCGATATTTGGCCTTTTTAGCGTATGGGCTAACGGCCTTAAATCTCCAGCACAGGCCGATATTTTGTTTTGGTCAATTTACTGCTTAAAAAATACACACAAAGCTTTATATTAACACTTTAATATGAGGAAATAGCGGAACAATACGTGACCGCACAGCTCTCTTATAGGTCTGTGGTATAAAAAGGGTTTGGGGGGAGTTTGGAGTCAATTGAAATGACATAATTTAGGGAAAATAATCAAAATCGGTCCTACATATCGGCCCAAATATCGGCAGAGCTTATCGGCCATCGTTTCTTCTGGATTCTAAACATTCAGTATCGGCATCGGCCATGAAAAAAAAAAACGCATCGGTCGAACTCTATTCAAATTGTAAGCACATTGTTAACTCCTTGTTTTCAAACGCATTTTTTTTTTTAAAATAAAATCTCACAATTGACCAAAAGTAGGATTTTTTTTTATATTTTAATACTTTAGAAAATGTATTTATTACAGATGTATTTTAATTAGTTTGGTTTAACAGATTCAGGTCAGGACCAGAACTGAACCTGGACTAGAGCAGGACTAAAACAAGGCTAGAACTAGACCAAACCAAAAGTCTACATTGGAACTAAACCGGGACTAAACCGGGACTAAACCGGGACTAAACCGGGACTAAACCGGGACTAAACCAGGAATAGAACTGAACCAAACCAAGACTACATCAGAAATAAACCAGGACCAAACCAGGAAAAACTTGCGTGAAAACAGCTTAAATCCACCCCAAGAAACAAATCCGATTAGTACATTATGTCAAAGTAGCATCAAGCTAATACCATGCTAACCACAGAGGTCAAAGGTTATAAAAATACCAGTTATTTTTGCTTTTTATTCTTGTTTAATTACATAAACAAGATATTAAAGATTAGGACAAATTATTAAAAAGCCATGGAGCCACTGTCGTCTGTCAATGTAGCATCAAGCTAATACCATGCTAACCCTAGAGGTCGAAGGTTACAAAAATACCAATTATTTTTGTTTATTATTCTCATTTAATTACATAAATAAAATATTAAAGATTTGGACAAATTATTAAAAACCCATGGAGCCACTGTAGTCTGGACAGACATGCGAAGATCAGAGAGAGGAAAATGGGAATTGTTATGAGAAATTCAGGAAGAGGAGGAGACGAACAGATGGACCGCAGATTTGGAGATGGTCACTGGGTCAGAAGCAGAAGAGGAGGAAGTATTAAAAAAATATTAAATGTAGAAACATACCCGAGCCTTCTCATTCAAAACTCTGTATGTTCGAGGAGATGCGTTTTCTATGTCCAGCTAAAGACGTGGGACAAGTGGAATAAGAAGTTTTTTGTTAGCGAGGTCAAAACATAACAAACAACAAACAAAACATTTGTTCACTTCCTAAAAAAATCTAAACCGTTCAAAATAAAGGTTTCAAAATTCTCTAGACAGTGTTTTATCTATAATTACTATTAATCTTTTTGTTTATGATAGCCTCCTCAAACCTGGTCAAAACAACAAAGCTGGTCAAACACTAACCAAAGGCACAGTATGTAAGTTTACACATTCACCATGGAGACAGATACGTTTTATGCCATACTGTAGAATGTTATAGCAAGGAAACATTAAAATAAGAGTCAGGTTTGTGGAGATGCAAGCCTGCTCACAATAAGGACACATGTTTTTTTTGTTTGTTTGTTTTTTGTAGTTTTTTTTTATACATTTTTAAGTGCAATATATATATAAAACATGATTATATTTTAGACTATTTTTTGGCTAAAAAGTTACATACTGTGGCTTTAAATGGCTAAAATCATTGAGTGGTTTATTTCTTCCTACACATTTGAACTTTATAATTTGAGATAAAATATGAACTGCTAAACATAAATCAACCCTATGAGATATGTGTTTAACTTTAAAAAAAAAACAAAAAACTACAAACTGAGTCTCAACCTCCTCTATCACTCTTTTTCTTCCTTCTTCTCTCCCTTCTGTCCCCTGTCCCCTCTCCCCTCCCTCTCTTTCTTTCCCCCCTCT
>JACM01019262.1:0-17259 GCA_000787095.1 Periophthalmodon schlosseri
CTAGTCTAATATTTTAATATATTTAATATATAGTTATTTTTGACATTTATTTTTGTTTTATTGCATTTACTATACCAAAATAATGCCAAAACTGATACTACTACAACTATCAATAATATAGTACTATAATATAAACATTATGAGATAATGCACTGAATGTAAAGGAAAAGTGATTATTATTATAGATCTATTTTTATTTCTACTTGTGGGTTTGCTGGTTGTGGATACGCCGTGGGATTCATGAAGTTTGTTCCCTCTCCTTTGCCGTACCTTCACATGACTTTACTTGCGTGTGACTTACATTCCTCAAGTGGCTCTCGCTCCTTGTCAAGCGGTAGTAACAGTAACAGTGGCGCAAACAGCGTCTAAACAATTTTCTAGTACGGTCGAGCTGTAAATTGCCAAACGTTTTGCTTCTTGTTAGCATCTTTAGCAACTGTTCTAGTTTGCATGAGATGAGAGCCGAGAAGAGTGCTGCCTAAAGTTTTTCACTCGACTGCCAGTTCCTTGGGATTTAAACTAAATGGATACGAGATAGTTTTCACAATCAGTAATGGCTGAGCACATACCACCAGATTTAAGAAGGTAAGATTAGTTTGAGTTAATGTGTGCGTGTGCGTGTGCGTGTGCATATGTGTGAGAGAGTGAATGAGTGATGACCTTAGTTTACTGTCAGTGGCGATAATCAGTGTTTTAATGACATAAAACAATGTGTTCTATGTTCTAAAACAAACACCACTTTGGTAATGCATTAACTTAAACATAAGGCCAGTGTTTGATGAATGAATCATGTCGAATAAATATTTGTTTACGTTCACAATATGCAACTTTTTTCTTCTGCAGCTTCTTTTTCCTATATGATGGATCAAAAGTGAGGGAAGAAGACGACCCCACAAGAAAAGGAATTTGCTATTTTTACCCCGAAGAGGTTTGCATATATCAAAGCTTTTTAAGCAAAGCTTTTTTCAACTAGGGAGTGAATTTCTGACTTTATTGACTTTTTTTGTTAGACTCCCATAGACAAACAGGAGTTACTTTGTGGACAATTGGCTGGAGCAGGACGCTGTGTGTCTGAACTTTCCTCTTCACCTGTGCATGTGCTTAGGCTACGCAAGAATAAGTTTGCAATTCGCATGAAGGATGATTTCTTTTGGGTAAGCGCATTATGTTACTCTCATACTACTACTAAGAATTTTATATTGATTATAATAAAGACCTGTTTCCTATCTTTAGGCTTTGAGCTGCTCTGTGGATATCCCCACTGCGAGTGTCTGTGAACTCCTGAATCACCTAATTAGCCTGTTTTGTTTCTACAATGGTTCTGTTCGGCAAAGCTACCAAGTAATCTATCATAGCTACTGTACACCTTTGTAAAACAGGTGTTACTTACTGACCGTAAACAGTAAAAAGAACACAATTGCCACCAAATGATTAGATATCACAATGAGAATAGATGTTGCAGTAGTTTAATAATTTAAACAAAATATAGGCTTAATCACGGTCAATGTGACTGAACTGGCAAATGAACACGTCTTGTTTGTTTTATGTAGCTGTACAGACAAGAGACTTTGGCTGCTCGATGGGCACAGTATCTCTCACACCACCAAGGATCCACTGATCTTCAACACATCTTCAGCTGCATGAAAACTATTGATTCAACAAATGTATGTATCATATAGTTTCAGTGTATTTACAAACAGGATACACCTCTGTCATTGTGGTATTGTGTAACTATGCTGTTGACCATGCTAGAAAATACAAGTCATATCAGACATGTATTACAAATACATACAACAGCTTCTATTGCAGATTAACCTTTTCTCATAGTCGTCATTTCTTGTATCAGAGCTGTCATATCATGACATGACAAAACTATTTCAAGCAACCTTTTTACAGCTATCTTTACCGCCCCAGTTTCAAAAAGCTGCAGTGTTTCCTTATGTTAACACATTTGATATTTACAACCAAAGTAAAAAATTATCTCCTTTTTTCAGGTTGACCCACTCCTGCTGTTAAAAGCAGCTCTCATTCTTCAAGCTTGCCAACGGTGCCCTCTTGTGTTGGCAGGCTGTATCCTCTTCAGGGGAAGGTAGGGTTACAGTTTGACTGGGCACTAAAGACTTTGATATATTTGAACTGATTATGTTGAACTTATTTATGCAGAGTTGTTAGCACTCAGATGACACCAGCACTCACAATGAAGGTCATGGTTTATGAGAGTGAAACTTTTATCAAGGTAGGACTTGGTATCGGTAAATAAAATATTTTGCTCTGACATACTATCATTTTAATTAACTACTAATACCCTTACATGTACTTTGTATGACTTACTAATTTCAAACTTTCATGCAATGCTACTACTCATGTTCCTGATTGTAGGATTTACCAATTATTTCAACCAAAACTTAACAAACTTTTTATTCTTCTATCCATTTAATTTCAGTCCCAAAGAAACAGTGGTACAAGCGGCTCTAGTTCATTGGGTGAATCCATGAGCTCAGTCCCTGTGTTTCTGACCACATCAGAATTGCATTATCTACAGTCTGCTCCAGTTGACAAGGAAATCAAGTACTGAACGTTTACACACATTTCACACATTTCTTTAATAAAAGCAAGCTAGACAATACGAGATGAGAATGAATTTTTATAACTAGACAATAAAGCAGTCCCTTTATTTACAAATCCAAAAGTAAAACATTAACATGAAACTAAATAATAACCAAAAATAGCAAATTAGCAGTATATTTATATTTTATTGCAGTATAGCAAGTTTATGGCTATACTGATATTATGTCATTTGATTTTGCAATAACTAAATCATGAGAGATTGTTTAATCTTAGTCTTTTCTTTAATCTCATATAGACCTATTGCATATTGTATTTCCAGAGCCCACTCCACTCCATGCAAAGATTCCCAACCAAGGAAGCCACGTTTGTCACGAACTTTATCAGATACCCTCTCAACTGACTCCGAACCATCTGACCCAGGATCATCCCAGTCCCCTCTAAAAACACCCTGCAGCTCTTGTAGGTCTTCATCTGATAATGCGGTTAGTCCTGGCAATGCTGACCAGCTTCTATCCTCAAACTCTCCTCTCCCAAACGGCAAACGCGAAGAAGACGAAGACTCTTTTTACCACAGTTTTCACACCAATGGTGGTGATATTACTGATAATAGTATAAAGAGTTTGGGGCTGGAGGCAAACTGCATAAATGGGGGAACAGGAGGACATTGCAGGACAATGTTGGATTTCAGAGGAGCTGGTGGGATGCAGGATTCACGTGATGGGTGGCTGAGGAGGAACAGTGATCACATGTTGCCCTCTAGTGGTACGGGAGCACCTGACCGCCAGCGTGACGACTCCCTGGTGCCCATGATGCTGTATCTTCACCGGGTCAAAGGGCTTGTGTTGGCCCTGCTGGTGGAGAAACACTTCCTGAATGACTCTGCTTCCATGGACGAAGTGGTGCGTATGTTATTTAACGATAATACAGCCACATGTAAGGAATTTAAAAGAATATTGTGTCTGGGTGAGAGTCCTCCAGGTGCCCCAGTTGTGCTTGTCAACCTAAAATATACTTTATAGGCTAATCCTCCAGCTAGGTAGTCCTGAGAATATTGGGCCCTGACCATGAACTCAGCTCAAGATCCGGGAAGTGTAATTAATTAATGAATTAACCGTTGGATTTATATAGTGTATTTCAAGATACCGAAAGCTCTTTACAATGCATTATTCATTACTCCATCCTTTGTGGTGGTAAGTTACTATTGTAGCTACAGCTTCCCTGGGTTAGACTCATGGAGGTGACACAACAACAGTTTTTTCCACTGGCATCCCACTGTGGCATCTAGTATTCCCAGCAATCTCTCATCCAAGTACTAACCAAGCCTGACCAAGCTTCTGAGACCTGATGAGGTCAGGCTTTGACAAGCTGGTATGGCCACAGTGTCCCCTGCTCCTGACTATTGCCCCAGTGGCATTGAAGGACATGTCAAAAATTTCCTTTAAATAATTGTTACTAAATACAGGAATATAAACTCTAAAATACAATTATATGTTTCACTACCGTCACGGTGCTCAGAAAATGCAAATCAAATAATGATGATATAAAGAAAATCATTACAAAATCCAATCGTCTAGATTCATGGGATGGGTAGAATGGATTGATTAACCCAATCAAATCTCTTTTACAGTGTTGTGGGTTATGTCCCCCACAATCTTCAAATTAAAACCAAGGCTTTAATAGAGCAAGACTAAATAAAACCATAGCAGGTGAATAGGCTAAGTGACAGTATTATATGGTATTCCAAACTCTTAAGGTCAGTATTTTGTTGGTCATAAATGTTGTCACAGTGTTAATGCTTATAATTTCCCACCCACTTACTATAAAGATAACTAAGGTGTACTAAAGCTCCTGAAACATATAAGTAAAATGTTATCTTAAAAATAAATAAATGATTGATGATAATAATAATAATTGTTATTATTATTGTTATTATTATTGATGTTTTTATAATAATAATAATAATAATAATAATAATAATACTATATTTTCCTTTTTTTCCATTTATTACTATTGTTATTGTTAATCATATATTTTAAACGTGTGTTCTCCAGTGCTACAAAAGTCAAAAGTTTTAATACAAAGTGGCTTTGTGGCTCTGTTAATGTCATACATCACAATATCTCCCTGTGTAATCCACTAACTCATTACAATTTGAATCTGATTTAGTCCTTAAGCTTAAGTGTGAACCGGGCTTCAAACACTGTTGGTATTAATTTAAGCCAGCCCTTCCACTTTATAACTACATGAGTGCACTAATTTATCTTTGTGATGTTAATATGTGCCTTTGTGGTTTATATCCAGTATCACAGCAGCTTGGCCGCGCTCAATGGACTGGAGGCTCATTTGAGGAGCGTCACTCCAGGACCCCCAGGCGCTCAGGGACCCTACATTTTTGCCCATTTTGACTCCATTCAGAGCACGCTGACATGTAAAGCCTTCATAATACCCACCTTTCTTCCTCTTTGCTTGGTATAATTTTCTAATTCTTTTTCATTTTCCAAGCTTACATTTATTTGGTAGAACAAGTATTTAGTTTGGAGGACAGGGGGCATAATTAACTGCTATTGCTACACACAATACGCTACAATGCTTACAATTGCAGAGGACTGAATGGTTCAATGCAAAGAACCAGGTCACTTTTATTTCTTTATATATACATTGTAAAGTTTAAAGTATCTTTGACTTGTCCAAAGGTCTTACACAAACTGCTGGCATATAATAATCTATCTAGGATGTAAAAAAAAATGAGTTGTTCAAATAAGTACAGTAATTTGGTGTATGCCTGTCCACATGCTGAACTTCCTGTTTTTCTGCAGCCAACTTGTCTGGTCGTCCTGGAGCAGTCCATGAGCGTCCCTTTGTGAGGGCCACTTCACTCCTTCACTCGCATTTCTGTAACACTGAAACTCTGCAGGAGGCTATTATCAGGTCAGTCCAACAGTGGGACAGTGGAGGTGGTGGGACAAGCAGAGCTGATGGGGGTTTTCAATATAAATATCGGGGGCAGGGACCTGGGGTGTGGGGGGTTTATCCAATATGTGACAACCTGCACAAGCCTGCACACCTTTGCCACACATCTCTGCATAACAAAAGAAATATTCAGTACTACAGTAACTTATTTTATAAAATTAACTTAATAATGTCATTACTTTTTTTAGTTCTTCACTGTAACTTTTATAATCTTTTTAAGCCTCTAAAAACTAAACATTGAACATGTAATCATGTTAATCCCTGCCATGAAATTGAATGGTGTAGAAGTGTCCCAGTCACAACTTGCTCTCAGATGCTTTCAAAAATACATTCTGAAAAGCTGGGTGATGCAGCACAACAAGATGTTTTTTTCTGAAAGATTAAAGAGATGTTCTTTTGTGTTTAGGAGCGCAGGGGCTGCTGTGTATGGGACCCGCAGTGTGGCACAGGAGACATATTTCCTCCAACACGGCGGATCAGTGAAAAACTCAGGCATCCCAAACCACCAGGACAGTGCCTTCTCTCTGCCCACCAAGGCCCGCCACAGACTGCTCAAACACGGGGTCAACCTGCTCTAATGGCACACCCTTTAAGGTTATACATGTGAATAGTATGTCAAACAGCACATATCATTTTATTTTGTAATAGAATTGCTCTTAAGACATGTGCAAAATATTTACTGTTAAAATATTTTACATTTAGTTTAGTTTTTTTATATAGTCTGGTTTGTGTCCAATGCAATTGTACATCTCATAAGAACATTATTACAAGTGCAGATAGTGTGTACATTAATATGCAAATCAAGATGTTTTTGTGTTCAGTCTATTCAATGAATGTAGTGTACATACAACCTATACTTGGAGTAGACATGTCTACAAGATTGCAAACTTAGAAGCAGCATTTGTAAGACTTGTGTTAAATACTTGTTACTCTCAAGTATTGTCTAATTTATTGCTTATAAAGTCTCCAAGAAGTTTTACTTTATAGTCTGTAAGCTAATGCATTGTTTATTTCTCAGTCTATATGACCTATGTGTTTAGGATATAAAGCCTATACTGTAGCATTGGTGCTTATAACGTAATTACGGTAATTAAATGAAATCTTTTTCATTCTGTACTTGGTTTGCGCCCCTTTTGTAAATCAGTCTTAAGCGAAGACTTCAGCGGCGCCTTTACGGATCTATTTCCCACGAGGCCTCGTGCTTCCCTTTAGATCGCTGCATACCGGAGCGTGTCCGTTTGAAAACACATTCTTGTAATATCTTATTTTTCACATTATAGTAATTTGTTTTTAGGTCACATTTGTAAATAGGGTCGCCCTTGATGGTCCAAACATGAAGTAATTACAGTCATTAGTGGTAGGTGAATGTGAATAGAGGAGCCCATGGCTCATTGGGGCGCCTCATTATGCAAGCGCATTTTCAAGTCAGCAGCAGGGGGCAAATTGGTGGTTAGGGGCACGGACACAAAAGAGGGGCAGGGTCAGGATTCAAATTCTAAGTGGGAAGATGTGCCATTGTGGCTGGGCTTATATACGCGGCCCGAGAGGGCATATGAACAGTTTGCCCACAGACGAGTACAGAGCATCCACTATTTGGGAGCCATCACCATGTCTGCGCACACTTGGATTGTTTTATTTCTCGTTACTGTCATCACTAGTGACACCGGGGTGTACGGCCGAGTGCTGTCACGTAGAACTACAGTGGAATATGATGAACGTGCGTCTTTACGCACGAACGTGTTGAAGCGATGGAGACGTGGAATCACAAATGCGCACCGGGAGCACTGTGCGGAGCTCACTGCGTCTTGGCTGGAAAACACCGAAGTGCCTCAGGGTGATGCTATGCCCATGCCGCTGCGAGTGCGGCCCTTTGCACCCGGAGTCTCCCACGGATCAGTATTCCCGGGAAAATCCCTATTCAGTTTTGTGCGTAGGGTTTATCACTGCTGTCAACAAAAAGTCCATTGCCGAAGCGTCAAAGGGATTCAAGGGCGACTCAGAGGAGGTAAGCCAAAGTATATGCAACCACTAAACAACGATAAAATTTCCATTTGTATGTTTGTTTGCCAATACTTAGACCTTGGCCTGTATGTAGCCTACTTGTGTGACAAGTCAACTAAACAAAAACAAAAGTCAGCACATGTACTCTCCGCACCTTGTGCAGGATGAGGCACTGCAGGTCGCAGTATGGGTTATATTGTTGGATTTAAATGTAGTTTGGTGCAAAAGTAATTGGGACATAACAATGGCTTAATTTTGCAGTTGCATAGGGACAAGATATCTGCATACAAATGAGTCTTAGCTGGCTTATGTCTTGAGTAAGTTAGATGTCCTGCTGACAGATTAGGAGCTCTGGGAGTCAGAGGATGTTCTTAGGCTTTAGTGTCTATTGCATTGAAGGATATTTGACATTCAAAAGGAAGTGTCCTTTCTCTTCACTCATCTTCCTCCTTATTCTTTTCAGAGGCAGATGTGGAGTTTCTCTTGTTGAAGGAGATTTCTTCATTGACTGTGACAAGGGCTGAGCTTCACCTGCAGCTCTCCAACCCACACCATGCTCCTGTTCGGCCTGTGCTTCCATCACTGGCAAAACGCAATATCCCAACAAGGTAACCACTCAATTCACAAACCATTCAACACTTAAGAATGAAACACATTTGTAACATTTATCTCTTTTGTAGGTACGGTTCTTCAACTCAAGGAGACATGACTGAGATGAAAGTGGACCTACAATTTATCATTAAAGCTTTACAGGATGTAGCTGGAGGTACTGCTTCTTCTGGACTGAGCCTGTTGAACATGCGGAGTGAAGAAAGACCCCATAAAGACAGTGATGATACAGCAAGGAATCTAGAGTTGGGTTTAATCTTGGACTGTGGTCTATCCTGCAAGTCCAACAATGTCCACATTTTACATGCTCCTTTCATAGTCCTCTATTACAAATAATGGTTGGAATACAACCAATGGAAGCACAAATGGGGAAAAATACATGCACTTTTTCACTTTTATTAATTTATGAATGTAATGTTTGGCAAAATATATATTATTGTATAAATTGTGATATACTGTGAGTTTGACGAGTCACATTTATTTTAAAAGAATACACAAACAGTGGCAAAAATGCTGAGTTGTGACTTCTATCAATAGATGCCGTCCACTTTGTTCAGCTGTGTGCTCCTTTTTACAGACACTACAATATGAGCTGCTATTTTGAGACATGGTTTTCACAGTTGGTACAGAAAAGTAGAGAAAACGGCACCTGGACAAACAATGGCCTATGCATTTGCTACAATTCTGCTAAACATAGTCCAAACGGTACATACATTGTATTTGACTTTTTTCAGAATCAGTGTGATTTCACTACATTTGAAGCCTCACACAAGTGCACACTGCCAGTTCTAACAATGGTTATAATAGCTCTATAATTATGAGATTTTCAAAGACATTTCTCCTAATGTACTTTGTTTATGACAATAGCCTGTGATTTCTGTGCAATAGCCTATACTGCTACTTTTTAGTACAGAGTAACTTGACAAACAGGAACATTTTGTTGTTGCCCCACACATAATTAAGTGATTTGAGATCCCATTTGGTGCTTTAAAACTGGCAGAAAGTTTTTGGATTTGAGTCAGTCAAGCCTCAAAAATGCACAGTACAGAATCTGGTCAAAACTTGGCTGAGGTTTCTTTCAATTTGTTTATAAAAAATAAGAACTATGTATTTATTCTTGAAGGTAGTAAACCTTGTCCTCAGATATTTCTTGGCACTCAGCAAGGGCCAGCAGACAGGTGCAAAAATATTTTCCTCTAAACTAGAGGGCAATACAATGTATGGTTGGAGTGTACAAATGTGAGCAATGCTGCATTCAAACAACCACCACTAATTCTGATAAAATAGCACATTTATTAAAAAGAGACAGCATTTATCAGAATTTGCCATTTTGCAGATATATGCCACATCTGAGAAAGTTCAGTGTTGAATACATGTCTCTGTTCTCTTGCTGCAGGTGTAGCCCTCAGGAACACATTTTATACATATCCTTATTAGCTTTGCTCAAATGAACTACAACACTGATGGTATAAGCCATTATGTGTGGTTTGCAAACTCAATAATTCAACTTTCTAGTCATGTACTGTATCAGAGCTACTCAAAGTCCTTTGAAATAATAGAAAAAACAAGATGGTGACCAAAGACATTTTCAGATAAACAAAAATATGTGGTGTGGATTATTGCCTAAAGTGGGACTTTGTGGTGCCAAATGTGTGTAACATACTTCTGAGAATTTCAAAGACATTTCTCCTAAAACCACTGAAAAGTCAGGCAAAGTTATCTACTCCAGAGTTATCCACACCTTGAGAGGTTTGTGATCAGCCGTTTCTTACAAACCAAATGTTGAAGACTGCAGTTGCCTTTAAGGAAAAAGAGGTTACTCTGAAGCAAGAGCAACCTTGGCAATTAAAGTGTATCCTTGGACATTTTACTGTGGAGAAGGAATAAGAAATTATTTTTGATGCAAACCAACAGAAGAGTGACCTCAAGCCAAGTGATGGAAAAGCCATGTATTCAATAATTCAAGGCAACATAGAAACACAAAAATTACAAGATTTTTCAAAAAAACATGAGGCAGTGCAAAAAACACACCAATAAAATATCAAGTTTTTAAAAATCAAACAAAACAAGATCCTGAGGCAGAAAACTCAAACATACAAATCAAGTGGATCATAAAATATCTCCAGACCAACCCCATTTATTTAAATTATATACTATAATAGAATGGAAGATCTAATATATTCAGAATTAATCAAATTTAAACTTTGACAGTTAATTTTATTGCAGCCTATTCATTTTTATACCAGCCTGTACCAACAACCGTTCCTTTAAAAAAAAAAAAAAAAAAGGCCTCACAAGAATAAGTGTAATTACCCAAAACTACAAAATAAAAGTGATCGCCATCTTTGTCACACAGTATCAGTGTGAGCATGTACCTTATATACACACGCAGCTGTGTAGCCTCTGTTAGACAAAACATAGTGACTTTGGTGCTGAATTTAAAACTAATCCTAATATACATACTTTCTGGCACCATCTTTTTGCACAAGGTAGTAAAGGAGAGGTCCATAGCCATTTCTCAGATACTGCATTTGGGATACAGCAATACTCAAAAGGCAGGAGGAAGTCTTATGGGACATTTAAGACGCATTAGTGAAACAGGCAAAGTTACAACAGCGTCCTTGGACCAGAACAAGGCATTAGGAGAAGGTAATTAGAGACATAAATAGGAGGGCCCAGTCCACTACACAGCTCTGCAAATAATAAGAATAAAGATGCTTTCAGTCCTAAAATAAGCATATCATTGTCCAAAGGCAGCACAACAAGCAAGATAGGCAAATGGCTTGAATATAGAATATAAACATGAGGCTTTGCAAAAGTATTAGCCAGTAATGTTTTTTGTAACCTTGATAGTGTGTAAGCTTTAGTGCACTCACTATCAGATCATCTCTATCCTTCCATACAGAAGATTTTGTGACACAATGGAAAGCACATTTAGCCCAATTTACCAGAAAAGAAAATCTTATACAGTTTATCTTTTCCAATGGGAGATCAGTTATTGTTATTGAAGTTATTGTTCATAGCCTAGCCTTCTAAAAACCTGACTTAAGACTTTTGCAGAGCACACCAACAAATGCACTTAAATTTACATTGAAAATTAAAATGAAGGGGACAAATATGATCGCTGAAGTATGCCCCCAGTAAACATTTGTCTCGAGATTGTGCTTTTTGAAGATGGGGCCAGTGTAGGAACAATTAGCACCTATTTTGTAAATCATTTGATCATCAAGTATAAATGCACATAATATGGCTCAAATCATGGCACATTAAGATTTTTTTTTAAATAAGGGATAGTTCTAACTACTTTATATAGTGTATTTCTTTCACGAAATTACATAAATGTTTGGCTGAGGTCAAGTAGTATATTTCCTCATCAGTGAAATATGGGAGTTTAAATTTCAATTCATTGATGTTTTTTTAAAAAGGAAAAGGAATATACATTTTTTTATCAAGCATTTGTAAAAGTAAACAATTGTGATATACACATTTTGTTAATAAAAAAGGCAGGCAAAAGAAAAGAAAATCCACAAGCAATTAATGAAAGAGGAGCTGTGACCAAAAGGCTTAATGGCACATGAACTTTGCCTCTCACTAAATGCATTCATCAATGTCTTTCGTAGGGGAAAACAAATCAAGGCTGCAAGAGTAACAGCCCTAAATCAGTATTTGGTGAAACAATTTACTACATTAAAATACATTTAAACAAGCAAGACACAACAAATGCAAAGATAAAGGCAAGATGACATCTGACAGATTAGCCTGTCAGGTAAAGGGCCGGTTTAACTGCAGTATGGTATACCTTTTAAGATTTCATGGCAAATTAACTCAAAAAGACTGATTCAACAAACAGAGAAAGCCCCTTAGAACACAATCCGTATGTCCACCTATCTTTTCTTAGCAGCGTCCAATTTTGTTTTTTTTTCGGTGTCAACCAGATGTTGAGCAGGAGTGTTTATCCAAGTGCAGTTTCTGGCTACACTCAGTTAAAAAATAAACAAAAAACCAAAAACCAATGCTTTTGTTTAGGCCCAGACAAGTCACTCCTGAGCACCCGCGAGCTGCTGAAAATGACAGGGCAGGAGTAAACCCTGCCAAGTCAGAGTGAAAAAATGACTAAGATTGTTCAGAAAGGGTCAGCATAGGTGGACGCAAAACACATTCACAAGAAGCGTGGCCAACACTTTCCGCTATTCACCTTTGATAGCAGAGTCTGAATCATCTTGCAGTGGCTTTCCAAATAAGATATTGTCCTCCCATGTTTTGCCGTCTTGTCCTGTGTGTATGCTTTACCTGTGTTGCCATCTTTGTCCCCCCCCTTCTGTTATAGTCCGTTTTCAAGTCTATTACAGCCGACATAGGCAGAACAATGTGGGTATGAAAACCCCAAAAGCGACCAGAATTGGAAACATTAGGCTGCTGTTGTCGGCTGCATATGGGTTTGGTGTTCGAGGCCCGGACTGGACCCTGGTCTTAGAGCCTGGGGGGACCTTCTTCTTTCCCCCTTCCTCTCCTCCCTCCGTTTCTTCCTCCTCTTCATCCTCCTCCTCAGGCTTCTCCAGACCTGGGTGAGGCTGAAGTTTTGGTACATCTGTGTTACAAAATCAAGTTAAGTTAGTCAGGTTTGTAGTGCTTTCAAATGTAAACCTGTATGTGAAATTACAACTTCAAAATAACACTGCCAGACAGACATACTTCTATCATTAACAAATTGCATGTGAATGCCATAGTACTGATAGAAGTATACAAAATATGAATGACATTTACATTACATTTACAGGAAAATATTGAAACTTACCATCTAGTGTCCCTTTCATAACATAGAGAGCACAGACTTTTGGGTTGTCATAATATCCCTGAAGGAAAAAAAAACAAATTAAATCATATGGAGTTACGAGACACAGGTTTGTCCACAACAGTCCTTATATAAACTATTAATTTCAAATATGACTATACTGCATCCACACATGATTTAGATGTACATGGCTTAATCTCACAGTTGTACCAAGAGCACAAATCTAAAAATATAAAGGCAAGACTAATGCTTATCAGGTGGCAGGTGATATAAAGGCTTCACAGATGTGGCACTGCTGGTAAGTAATTTGCATGGCCTCCACACTGATCATACCTACCCTTATGCATGTGGTTTATCATGTTAATACTGGATGTTCAATAATATTTTCGCTATGTGTTTTCTTTACTAACAACAGATACTGTATTTTATTGTGTTAGAGTTTGGTAAAAAACAAACAAAAAAAACAAAAAAAGTGAATAACCATGACGATTCAAATTTACCTTGACAAACTCCACAGTGAGCTTGCCATTGAAAGTGGACACCTCTCCTTTGACACTGAGCTTTCCTCGTCGTATAGAAAAAGGAACTATTTCATCGTGAGCGGTGCTGTGGCCTACACGATCAAAGATATCCAGATCTTTTACAACTATGTGCCCATTTAGACGGACATCAAAAACCTGCAATAACAATTACACCATAAATTGGTCAAGCATACCACACACACACACACACACACTCACACACATACATGACATACATATACAAATACATTAACAACATAGGATATTTATGTATACAAAAGAGTGGAAAAAAATACATAGGCAATACTTAGTTTTGTTATTAAACATTGAGGTTACCTTTTGTTGTGACTGTGCAAAGTAAACCTCTGCAAACTTCAGAACTAGTATATAGTCTCCTTCATCTCGAATGGGGACCTCATATCCAAATGTGTCCTCATTGTAGCGTTCTGTTTGGTACAAAATCTGGTCTTCTGGGCTCGACCGGAGGATCGGCAGACGCACCCCATAATCAGATGCTGACGGGAAAATGCATCAGATGTAGATGAATTAAACAATATTTTTAAAATCATTGCCCTCAAATGCTACCTACGCATACAGAAAAATCTCATAACAAACCCAAAAACATTGCCAGGTGTGAGTGGTGCATAAAAACACAATTTTATGTCTACATTTAATATAGAGTCTGCACTGTATAATGATGTTCACATAATAAGCAGTTCTGTCATTCTTTACATAAATGTGAGGAAAGTCTTGGTCGTTTAGCCCCCGAATCCAATTGTATATTGTATTTTAATTGGTTTTACATGTTTCTATGTAAATAAATGTCAGACTTCCTCCTCTCAGACAAAACATCAGCACTGGTTGTAAACATCACATTTATATTTCCAAAGTTAACTCATTGTACTTTCACTGCCAAAGTAATACTGTGCAGTGCAATAGTCTAATACACTACAGCCAAAATGTCGCTGTAGATCCAATCACCACCTGCTTCCCCTTTGAGCTGAGGAGGCGGAGCTGTGGCCCTCTTTGCTGACTCCTCCTTAGACTGAAGCTTCAGGAGGAAGCTACATTGCAGCAAGCTCTACCCATAAAAACGTACCCTTCATTTAAGCTTTCACCGTGAAATGCAAAATTTTAGTTAACTCTGTCAGATTGTGACACTCTGTCACTTAACAGATAAATATCGGTTTTCAGAGTAGTATTTTATCTAAGCAACTCTTTATATATATGTTAAGTTCGCAAACACCAGACAGTCAACATTCAGTTCATCTTCAGATTCAATGAAAAGTAACCTGAAGAGGCATTTATAAAGTGCTATAAAGGAAAAGGACTGACACTATTCTTTTAAAACTTCAAAAATAATGACTTCTTTCACACCATGTAACACCCAAAGAAAAGGTCAAGCTCATATCTTCACAATAACTTACCTTTACCAACCTTTCCTTCTAATGGGTCTTTCTTGAAATGGATGCCATGTACATCCAAATGGGCCTCACCACCGGAGTTTACTGCCCAAATCACCCGTTCGGCGAGACTCGGGCCACCACCGTCTGCCCAGCACTGCTCTGCCAACAGGAACAGCACTGCAGCGAGTAGCCCAGCGACCAGTCGAGCCGTGTCCCACTTCATGTCCACACACACAGCCTGGTCCTGTACAAAGGAGAGAGTTCTTAGCAAGTTGTAGTTATCTATACTAAAGGTCATAAAATAATGCAGTTATCTAATAAAAGTGAGTAACTGATAATTCAGTGTAAAGTAGGGAAGGGCGATATGTCAAACTTTTGTATTAATCTATAACCATTTTCTATTCAGTTTCATTTCTCTAAGTATTCTTTACTTTTAGTAATGAGGTTCAGGAACAAAGAGAAAACATCATTTTAAAAACCAACTTGTTTGCATCAAACTATGCTTTCTGTGACAGGATGGGTTGATTTATCGCTCAATTATAAACCCCAAGCTTATTATTGTCAATTAGAGACAATTTAATCAGAATATATTAAATGTTAATTAATTGCACAGCTCTATTGCAATGATTCCATACTCATGCCACAATTTATCAAGTCATTTAGTATTTTGTAATAAATAATCCTCATGTCTTGCAATTACAAGTGGTATACTAAAAAAGTCAATTAAATAATGAATCATTATAACATTAACTTAAAGGAGAAAAGTGCAGATGAAATCCTTTCAATGAGATAAATTCTAAATAACAACTTCAAAGACTTTGCTGGAATCTCTGGCTGCATGAGTGTTATGACATTTCTATGAAACAACTGCAGATTTTTCCAGTGGTTTCCCTGCTCTTGAGGCTTCCTCTGTGATACAAAAAATACTGCAAAGCAATGACGATCGACTCAGATTAAGTGTTTTTATGTGCCAGGGACATTATATTTCAAGGAAAGTTCTCCGTTTACATGAAATAATCGCCACATATGGTCACTTCGGAGGGAAAGCTAGCAGTCTTGTCAGTCTTGCAATATGATACCTCCAAGATGCATGTCTGACTGAAAATGAGCTGCATTTAGAGCCAGGACAATGTTATTCAATATACCAAATGTTCAAGGCACAATGCAATAATTAAAACACGTTTACTGCTCATCGAGAAAGTAGAGTAAATAAAGGAAAGCATTAAAGACACGTAATTACTCCAAAATAGCTACATGGCTAACGTGACACCGGTAGTAGCATTAGCACTATAGCTCATATATTGGAAAGATGACATTTTAAAGCAATACCAGCTTCAGCCTAGGTTTGTACGATTACATTAATACATATCTTAATAGTTCTTAATAAAATTTAAAGCACAGGAAGGAAATTAAACATAGTATCAATGTCCAAATTTTGCTAACATACCTGTCTAACCAGAATTTCTTGGTTCGGCAAATACTCACCTTACCCCACAAATATCGTCAGTGTTTTTTGACTACGTTTTATAAGTATATTTGTTATAACGTTGTCGTCCAAAATGCTTATTATAAAAACGTTAAAAAAATGGTGACAGCGTGGAAATATCCCTCTCAGTCTGTGGTGAGCAGGCTGCTGTGCTGACTTTCATTCAATGTGCAGCCACTACTGTGCGGCTAAGCTACAGTCAGTGCAGAAGGAGGAGGAGGCGGAAGAGGGATAACTAACTTCAGTTTACACTGGCAGGTGATTGACAGAAACTCTGAGCAATCATTTCAACACGTAAACTTTATATTACACACAAAGCGATTCATGTTTTGAAATACGGGTAATATCACGGTTACGGTTTATATTAGCTATGAATTAGGTTTTTTTTTAAAAAATAAGGTTAGGTGAGAAAGGCACTATTTAAAAAAAAACCAAACATTTAACAGCTGTTTTGGTCAAGTTTTTCAGCAATTCAAATAAAGTAATAAGCGTTGACGTGGTGATAATATATAGAATTATGCACTGAATGATTTTGTACGACAAATGCTACTTAATAAACTAAATGGTATATTTAGTGCTTCAGTGTTGCTAGTAAAAACTACATTTTGATTAACCTCCCACTGCACTTTAACAAAAAAAAAAAAAATTTAAACAAATAAAAACTTGATTAATTATGATTTTTAGAAATGATTATTTTCTAAATTCTCGCACCCCTCCGCCTGGTAAACATGGTGCAGTCCGAGTCTTCTTGCCCAATCAGAAAAGTCCAACGCAGCTCGCTCGGAGGCTGACCGCACGGAATGAATGGAGATAGTTTCCATGGTAACAGCATTACCTCAGAGGAGGACAGGTGTTTCTGGATATCTCTTTCATCGAAACTCTATCTATCTACCTATCTATCTACCT
>KN480528.1:0-11025 GCA_000787095.1 Periophthalmodon schlosseri
AACACCCACTTGCTCAAATTCTTAAAGATGAGAAAAAGTAAGGGCCTTGTGAGCAGCACATACACATACACCCTTTGACATAAATGTGAAAACAAAAACCTAAAAATAAAAACTCTCTTAGCTCTATATCCTTGGGCTCAGTAAAGATAGGACCAACTTTAATCTCCGTAACACAGTGTTTGCTGTGGCCCAGCCTCATTCTCTGTCAGCGGCCTCCAAGTTTAACTCTTGGAAATCTGCCTTGACAAAAGGTGTCAGATAAGTGCGTGGAGATGTCTGCTCAGGGCCGTCACTCACTCACCCCGCTCCTCATCTGCAGTCATCGCCAGAGCCTCACTTTGTCTTGACAACTGTTTTACAGCACCTGCAGTGAATCAAAGAGTGTGCAGAGGATCTGTGCATGAGGTGAATCAAAAGCCTGACGGGATTTTCGTGTCGGCTGCCATGTCCTGTTCCTCACTAAATCATCCTAAATGTAGAGCCTCATTTTCTCCAAAGGGTTTTCAACAATAATTGATGTTGTTATTGCATTAAGAGTATATGAAAATTGGTTTTGTAATAAGGCAGACATGGCATCACCGATGAGGCAAAACATTATGACTACTGACAGGTGAAAAGTCTAGCGCATTATGTAAACAGTTTGAAGGTCAAAGTAGTTTGATGCCAAGTGAATGGCCAAGAAATTGTCAGTCTGTTTATGAGTGCAAGTAATTTAAAGATGGTCATATTGTTTAGTGTTAAATGCACTTTATAAAAACTTTAATTAATGTGCTATTGCGTTAGGGCTATGTTTAGGTTTAGGGTTAGACCAAGCTGTTGACCTGAGGAGGTGGGGGTACTGAGCTTAGTTTTTGGTATGTACTTTGATTTATGTTTGTACTGAATAGACCCCCTTAAACAGTGCTTGACATTGTACTTAATGATATCAAGTGTGGGGTTATTAAAATAATCTTTATATCTCTTCTTTTCAAAGTCTTTTTAAGACTGTCCAATATTTACATTTTGAGGTGAACTTTTGGAGCAACTCTTAAGTACATTGAGAGCATGTTGTGTATTCACAGTGAGTCAAAGACATGATGTTCCACAATCCCACAAAGAGGCCTCCTTCCTATTGTTATAAATTCCATGCACATGCCGCCATTAGGCCCTTGGTGTATCTCTAAAGCCTGTTTGTAGCCCAGTGCCATCTCCCTGTTGCTCCGTAAACCCCGTTACAAAGGCTGGAGGTAAGAGAGGGTGACGTCCCCCTCCAGCTCGTCTGCACCGCTCTGACACTAAGCCCATTATGCTTCCATTATGGAGCTTCAATTTTCCTCTGTGCTTTTCACTTTTGACACTGCATCCACCTCCCTCTCCAAACCGCAGACTCACACACCCCCGGGCCCTGGCATTACTCATTCAATCACAACTGTCACAGATGTTTGTGGGTGGACAAGTTGCAGACATCCAGATAAATACTCTGAATAAAAGTATAGTTTAGAAGGATTGTTTTGGCGCCATTGCATTGTGTGACCTTGTAGATGCATCAAACTGTTACAAGTAAGATTTGGCAAGGTGTAGTTTATACTTTTGATTCATATGACTATCAGTATTTCCCAACTAGGGTTATGGGGACCCCTGTTTGTATGTTAGTATAAACCAGAGGGTACTTGGAGTGATTTGTGAAATAAAAGAAATAGTACATTTTACATCCTTGGGAATATTTTATAGCTTAAATATCATAAAAACAAGAACATGTAATATTTATTATTAACAGTACATTGGTAAACAGATTTATATCTATTAAAGAATTGCCGACAGGTATAGGTTGCACGGAGTGTGAGTAGAGGTTTAGGAGGTAGCCTACTCGAGACAAAAAGTGTTGGGAATTGCATCTGGCTACTGTCTCGCCAAAGGCCTATAGTTGCTGCGTTAGACTCCAGTAGCTATAGTAACCAACAGGGAAAAGTGGAAGAAGTCGGTCTACGCCCATCTCACATTTTTAGTGTTCCCTTCAAACACACAGTTTTATTTCGTCTAGTTATTTATGCAACAGTCTCCCTCTCTCCTCACTACAGTCTCCTCCAAGACGTGAGGGCTGAGAACCCAACAGTAAGCACAAATCCCACTAAGCCTCATTCAGTGCCTTCCAGTATACAGTATGTGTGTGTGAGCGTGTGTGCGTGCGCCCGTGCACAGGTTGAAGTCGTCTCTAAAGCTTTATGTGTAGTTTATGGTGATGAACAAGCGTTTCTGCTCCCCACTGACACTTAAGAGCTGAGCTTTCAGACTTCAGGTATATGCCAGCACACATTACATAGTCTGGTTTGCCGTCTTTAACATAATGTTAGTGGTAAATAGAAAAACAACTAAAAGCTTCCAACAGAGACGAAAATATGGAGCTGATGTGCAACCCCAAACACAAAAAGTGGAAATAGGGAATATATTAAAAATAGTGATGCAATGGATTGTAAATCTCATACACTGCACATTTTTGTAGTAGAACAAACAAAACAACATTTGCCCCAGGGATAGGCCTGTCACGATTTTGAAGTGGAACATATTGCTTCAGAAAATATCTTAATAAATGATAATATTGAAACTACTTCATGCCACTGATACAATAGTTCTATAGCAGGATAATCTATGTATACCTTTTTCTAAAGTACAAATTCTTAAGAAAAAGAACTGCAACAAATGCAAAGCCAAATGAAATGCTTAAGTACTTAGTATCTGTATTAGTCATAGAAGTTACTTATTCAACTCTCTTCTGCTAAAATCTTATCATTTACAGTAAATCCCCACAAGTGCAAGAAGAGCCCCAAAAATATTCTTTATTGAACAATAAGTCGATATAGTAATTATTGTGACAGACCTACTAGGGATTTGCATTTTCATATGACATGGGTGCTTATTTTATGTCCTTCCTCTCCTTTGTCCAGGCTTAGGAACAGCACAAACGATCCTCTCTGTGTCTAGACCAATGCCTTTTTCATGTTCCACATTAAAGCAGCTCTGAACCCACAACCTTGAGTGTGTCATTGAGCGGCTATGTGTGACTCCAGCCCTTTTTAAGACTCACTTTGTCATTTTAAGCTGCATTGTTCGCCGCATTTTGGACAGAGGAGAAAAATACTCTTGGAGCTATAAGACTGACTTCAAACTCCAAACAAATAATGCCTATTTTACATGTTAATTTATTCACTTAAGCTTCGGACCCAAGAAACAGTTTCCTCCAGGAAGTTTGAAATAAAAGCCTCAACGATCGATGATAATGGCATTTGTGCTTGTGTTTGTCATCTTCGCAAAAGCAACAGTAGTGGAGTTTGTGTAGATTTATTTGTATACTAGTGCTGTAAGTGGCGTGTAAATTATCCTAACTGTCTGTGTGGCTCTTTATCTTTGTAAGCCAGTACTATTAGACCCTATCCATTAATGCACATATCCCAGCCAATCAATGCTTAAATAAAAATCAGCTCAATTTGTGGCGTTTTATGCAAACGTGCTAACTCTGTACCAAGCATATACTCTTTGCTTTTCTTTTTAATGCAACAGGAATAGCTAAAACACAAAGGAATCGATAACACTTAAGTTTGGTTTAGGTTGGCCAGCTCTCAGACAAATGCTGTGCGCAGCTGCATACAAATGAGCCTCACACAGATGTAGAGCGTGGTGTAATTTCATTATAATTCTATACATAGTTAGACAACACCATAGTTAAAGGGAATAAGTCCAGACAAACATGAGAGGGGTTTTAATGCTGCAGTTTTATGGATGACCTAACATAGGAATACAGACAATATTTTTCATAGTAAAAATGTAAACTTTGCTCATTTAGGCTTACTTTGATTCAGTATGTTCTGTTTCTGCAGAACAGCCTGCAAACTTAAGGATACAATTGACTGAGCTTCTTATATAGTAAAATGCAACTGTCATTTTTTTTTTTTTTTTTTTTTTTAATCTCTTCATCTCCGTGTGTTGTCCAATCCAAAGTTGTTTGAGATGTGTCTCCTTAATTGTATTTGCACAAATACCCTTTTGTCACTTCTGTAGTTCTGGCATCCTTAGAGAAGGTTAGGACTACACTTTCTTGCAGAGTAGCTGATTTGAGTGATCAAGCTAAATCTAAACTATCTGGCTATGGGCTATTTTTCTCTCTCCAGCTACAAAGCATATTTTTCCATATTTGACAAAGCACTGTACAATTAGTTAACAGCCTGGGGATTAGGAAAAGATTGGAGTGTGCTGCAGTGCAATCTGCTGCTGTGGCTTTAGCTCAGAGAGGATCAGTGTAGAGCCAGCGTCCTGCCAGGCAACTGTCCTGTGTTTGTATGTTTTCCTGGTTCTTCCCTTTTATCCCTTTCTCCTCTCTCTTCATGCATCTTTCTTGTCACCCGCAGACGAGTCACGCCAGAGAGGAAAGCAACATCAATCACCGTTAACTGACTGACCACTGTCTGCTGGTGGTACTAAATGGATCTCCACAATTGAATCGAGGCCTAAGTGTGTGGTAAATGCTCTCAATGGGTAAATGAATTTGCGGGTTAACTCCCTTTAAGAGCGTTTCAATAAGGCAAAATAATAAAAACACCTTCTACAGGGGATATTTTCTCCTGATGTATTGGACATAAAGTTTAGCTGAAATTCTTAAATGACCTACTCATCACAGGGCAGTTTCAAAGACACCAGCACAAGTAGATATAACCCAAAGACAATCCAGCTTTATTTGCTCATATAGATTTGACTGTACAGTTCATACCATTACACAGAAGGCATAAATGAATAATTCAGTGCTCTCTTTTACATCTTTTTCAAAGACACATGGCAATAATCATAATAATTAATAATAATAAATAGTGTTCAATGAAACAAGACAGGAGACACAGCTTCAAACTGTACAAAATTTACAACACTTAAAGATGTCTGAGGCAACAGACCAAACTGAAATGGGGATGATTTTAACATGATTTCTGTTTGTAGTTGTGAGACTGAGAAAAGGGACTTTGCCATTTTGATTACAAAAAGGTTTCTTGATATGTTTCCCCTGTCCCCTCAAACGAAACAATTCAGTCGCTCATAGGGCTGTGCAATTAACCAAAGTTGAATCGCCAATGATAAGCTTGGGTCATTTTAATCAGTAAAAGTATGCGGTTTGCAGCAGCGTTCAGACTTTGGAGAAAGAAATTTGACTTTTTTTTAGTTAAATGGCATTGGAAATCTGAGAATTTGCCATGTGTTCAGAAATGTATATATTTAATAAAATAAGATTGCCTCGAAAATTGTGATCAGTGAAAAAAAATCATGATACATTTTGTTGTCTTATCGCACAGCCCTAGTCCCTCATATATTCTTGGACGTCTGCCCTCCTTCTGTGGGTTTCAGCTTGTGTGGCCTGAACTAAGAATCCACTCCTGACCCGCAGTACGTGGCCCAAGTAGAAGGAGGGACAGTCCCTTAATCCCTCTGTGATGGAGCCACGCAGGGCTGCCACATCTGGGGTTAGTAAGTAGGTTGATATGGGGCAAAGCCAAAGCCCTGCAACACTGAGTAGATTACCACGAGAAGCCTGGATCAGACCAAAGAAAGACAGATATCTCAACATAGTCCCTGCTAATACTTGACAGCTTTTCTATTCCAATATATTAGAAAATATGTGAATTTCAAAGTAAAATAAATAATATAAAATGTATAACTTGATCAGTGTTTGTTTAGATCATCAGATGTGTTTTTCTCAAACTGAAAGCTGTCATTTTCATAATAAATGATAACATTAGAACACAATGTCTGCTCTGAGCATACAGCCATTTTACAATTCCAGCACCTCCTCAGATCTTTGAAAAACACAAAATATTGTGAGATGGACAGACAGACACACTGTGGCTACCTCCAAATAACTGAAGTGTTCAGAAGCTTCAGAGATACAATATAAAACCTTTTCATGGGTCAAAATTCACACTTGTGCCACTGTTTTTTGTATTTTTTCTCCCAATAAATCACTGTGATTCTGCCTTGTGCATACAGATAGTCTCTCCTCTTCTCATCCAGACAATGGGAAAAGACAGGGAGAGTAAAGTGCAAAAGAAAGGCTTTGATGTGGCCACAGCAGTTCTTCTGACATGAGTGAGAGACCACGGGGATGGAGTCCTTGTAGCTGTAACACAGGCATGTGGTTTGTCGACGTTCACTCTTTTTCCAGAGTGAAAACACAAAATGAAGTTATTTCAAATAAAAATCGGACATGGTACAGTGTTGAAAATTCAGCTGCACTCTCTCCAGTCATGTACTAAGTGATGAGACAAGTCTACAAATCTGGACCCCTATTCTCCTTCTCTTTACCAAACTCCTGTCTGGAGAACAATACAAATGTAAAAAGACTTGAGTGTTTCCCTTGGGTCCCCATAGATTGCACTGTGCTCTCAGAGGCTCAGAACTGCGAATGGTCCATCTCGTCGAGCCAGGAGGCGGGGCTGGTGGGGAAGTCGGGGTATCCCGTACTGCTGCCTGTGGACAGGTCTGAGGTGGGGCCTCCTGCCATGGCTCTGAGGGCCTGGCCCACCCCCCCAGTCCCCCCTTGTGCCACTAGACTGTCCATGCTGAACGCTAGGTTGTTGAGCAGAGGGGTGTGTCCAGGCAGAGAGCCGATGGACGATGGCGATTGGGGCAGACCGTAAGGACTTCCTGCTCTGATGTCATGGTAGGGCTGTCCCGCTGCATCCACAGTGAAGCTCCCGTTAAGCACCGCTCCACTAGTCACGTCCCCCACACTGCCGTAGAGGCCGTTAGTGTGGCCCAGGTCGGACAGCACCTGGTCATCTGAGGAGGAGACAAGTCAACTTAGTCTCAGCACATTTATATAAACATTTCAATACATGAACACAAAGTACGCTCTTGAACTCTTGGAAGTAAGAGGAGCCAGCTCCTTGTCAATTTTGAATGAATATGAGGAAGGGAGTGTTTTAACTTCTTCTACAGTAAATCTGTGTCTGTGGAGTTACCGCAGCACAAAGTATTTGTTCCATCTACATCACTCTGGAGTGGCCTCAGTCACAACAATAGCCCAGAGCGCTCAGCTCTAATTGACTAAAAGCCTCACATGCTTTATGGAGTTTCTGTCGCCATCTTTTCATTTCTCATAAAAAAGTGCCTTCTTTTTAAAAGTGGCCCACAGACTTTTATGGCTTCCCAATATGGGCATTGTGGGCCTTAAATAACAAAGGCATGTCTAAACTATCATTTGCATAGCTCTAAGTACTCGCTGAGTTTTCCAATAATCTCCATCACCAGACTAGGCCAGGAGCACAAGGCGGCGATCATATCAAGAAGTGTTTGCAAAGTCAAATAATATGATTTAAATTTGTTTTTGTCATACACAGAATTTGCTCTGATTTGAACTTGAATTTGCATTAGTGTATACTTTCACATCCTATGTTATATATATTGTATATATATTGAACTAGCACAAATGTTTCAGTGACTCAACAATAGTTTTAAATTTTACCTCTGAAACTGAGTTCACTGTCGCTGAGGCCTGCGTCGTCGGCTGAACTTTCCTTCTCCGCTTTCGTCCCTCCTCGACTGCGTTTGACGCTCTTATAAAACTGAGTCCAGCGATGGCGCCCTGCGTCCTTCTTCAGCCGCTTCTCTTTTGCTCGCCTGTTCTGGAACCACACCTGAACAAGGCAACAGAATCAACAATCCGTCCAACTAAAAACACAATATGTCATATTCAAATTCATTGTGAAAGGGCTACCTGCACCACTCTCATGTCCAGGCCTGTTTCTGAGGACAGCTGCTCCCGGACATGGCGTGCCGGCTTGGGCGAGTTCTTATAGGCACTTTTGAGCGTCTCTAGCTGTTTGGCTGTGATGGTGGTCCTGGGTCTCTTGGTCCCTGCTTCTGAATCATCTGCAAACAGCGGCACATGTGTGAGTGAGAAAACAGTCAAAACTATAGTGTTGAATGGTCATTTAGAAAGGTGAGTTGTCCTTGTGCATCTGTCCCACTGCAGCAGCAGAACATAAATTTAGTCAGCTACAGAGCCAAAGGATCAGAGTTATTGGTACTGCTCCATATTGGAGACTTGCTTTACATAATCAATCTCAGATGCATAAAGAAAAAGGAGGACGACAACAAATACACCCCCGTGACAAACACCATAGGCCCACTGTCACTTCACTGCACAGAGCAGAGACAGAGATTGTAATTCTTTATCAGTTATATATTTGAGTTAGTTCTAGGTGTGTGTGTTTGTGTGAGTGTGTGTGTCAAATAAATAAACAGTAATAAATAAAAATGCAGACCTACCATTCTGTTTGGCTGTCTCATAGTCCACCTTGCACACCAGTCTCCCATCCTCCATGAGATAAAACTCGTCCCCAGTGGCCAGCTGTCGACTGCACATTATGCAGGCAAAGCAGTGCAGGTGATACACAAAGTCCTGTGCTTTCCGCACTACCTGCGTGGGAGGGATCCCCTGTTGGCATGATGCACACTTTGTCCCAAAACGCCTGCACCAAACACACAGCAGGACAGCCTTTAGTATGTGATGTCAACAGAAAGAATATACAGAGAATATGCAACACTTCAATGGTCAATGGAGGTCAATGTATAGATCATAGTTATTTCTAGTGCCAAACTGGAGTTAAGCTTCCTTTTTAATGATAGACATTGTGTGATGAATGGAGGAGAGCAATGCACTATGGGGTTTGAGATGTTTGCATGTTTATGTTCAAAATGGACAGAAAAGTGGAGGGTCACAAAACAGCCAAGGAAAGAATGATTCAGATACACACAATAACACAATAAAGTGTTTCATTTTATCATCTGAAAAATGTAGACCCATCCACTGACCCCAAATCCATCCACTGACCCCAAAGAACTTAGAGTCTCTGCAATAAAACTTCAAACATGATTCAGGCCTATAGCCCATACCCTACTGATCATGTTGTGGAAAGAAATCAACTAAACTGAATAAAAACAAATTCAATGCGATTACAGGCAAATACTGTAAGAATTGTGTTTTCTATTAATTTAATTCATTTGTTATTTTAATATTAGTTTAATGTTTAATGTAATGTAAGTTTTGGATTATTTTCTTTTGTCTTGCAATTTCATTTGCAATTTTATTGCATGCAAAGCAAACATTTAGCACAACTGTATAGTAAACCACAGCACTCACTTGAAGAAGTCCTCTTTGCAGTAGACACTCCCTGCTCTGGAGAAGCACTTGTCGGCCAGCGGGGTCTGGCAGTCTGCACACTTGAGGCACTTGGAGTGCCAGTGTCTGTCCAGCACTTTGAGGATGAACTTGTCCAGGATGTGTTGACTGCATCCTGCGCACTGAGGGATCTCTGCAAAACACACACCCAATATAACATAAGCACTGGTTTCACATAAGGTCAATGCAGAACACAACAACTAACAACGTTTATTTACGCTTTGCTCTTGTGTGTTGAATGTGCACATCTGTAAAAATAAAATATCAATATCGTCATTCTTAAAATGGGCAGAAATAACCTTACATTTTCCCATAAAGCATCATTTAAATTTGGGGGTCTTGAGATACTTCATAAACCCTCTTTAGCAATTAGATTTGGCAGAGCATTGTTAAAATGTCACATTTTTTCAACCCCAAAATCCCGGTTAAAAACCGTTTCGTCTAATTCGCGTTGTTTCCCGTCTCTGTCCATGGTGCTGATTTTCCCTTTTTCTTTTGGTGTGTGGATGATGACATTAATTCCAATGCCAATAAGAATATGCTGTACACGAACAATAACGTATCTCTAGATAAAATAAAATAAAAACAAATAAATAAACAGTAATAAATAAAGTGAGGATAATATTTAGAAATAAATTCTTCCATCGTGTTAGACGAGAGCGATACAAGCAGCAGCCATACTCGCTCATCCCACAGTAGCTTTAAGACACGTCACAAAAAACGTCTAAGCTCAAGCATTTTGTGTCTGATCTTATCATCTTAAGTCTGCTAGCAAACATACACGTCGTTCAGAAATCAGCTGGCGCACAGATATACCAACATATTTTTTAAAATAATGAAGTAAAACATACTTTTATAGCGTAATTATTTATGTTGAGATAAATCGCCTCTTTTTTACAAACAAAAATTACTAGTTCTGATAAACGGTGCGAGACTAATATTTAGAATTATGTTCAGTTTGCTCCCTATAAAAGACATTTTTTAACTGCTAAAGAATAAGAAAAAGTAAGAAAAAGTAGGCCTGTATTTTAGAAAGTGTCGGAGTGTGAGACACCACTTTTATAAAACGCGAGATGAATGTTAAATGCGGGAATAGATGAAGCTGCTTTTACTGAGGAGTGGTGCTGAAAGGAAAGCAGCGCGAACTTGGCACTGGCACAGTCCTCGTGCAGCGTCCAGCTCCGTGCGTGCGCGTGCGTGCGTGAGGAGAGTAAAGCCACGAGGTCATACTTTCTTTCGGTATTTTGGCCCCTGCTCGTCACTTTATTTTGCATGTGGAAATGGTGCACGTCTTAGATAAGATGCTCCTGCCTTTGCCCTCCGCACTTTGTATTGCCGGATAATTTGTGAAAACACGTCGCAGACAAATGTGCTGCAGGTTAGGCTTTTGACTTATTCTTATTGTCCCGAGTCAGCAACACACTGCTATTGATACATTTACCAAAATAATAACCAAATATATAGGCCTAACCAAATCAGGAGGGTGCAGCAGGGTGGCAAGATCTTTGTTTATCTTTTGATTGAGGCTTCTTCAAATTATCCTACGAACTCCGTGACTGTAGGCTATGTAGTTCACATATTATTCACAGTGTATAACAGGTTGGAATGAACCTGTAATTGTTTTCCACAAACCACATTTTAAAATTAATAGTTATGATTAGCATTTAATTTTATATAGGCAGCCTAATAATCTACATTATTATAATATAATAATGACAATATAATCTTTTTTATTTTTGCCTATTATTAGTATTAGTCTGTCTGAGTGGTATTTGCATGCGCTCTTATGACCAAGTTAATAAACGACCAAAAAGGTCTCGTTCAATTTT
>KN480531.1:0-37613 GCA_000787095.1 Periophthalmodon schlosseri
ACAATTCAGCTTTTAATTTTTTGTTAGTTTTTACCCCATGTGTGTTGGTGGACACTGTGTGTGATCAGCATCTGTGCACCATTTGAAGCCCCTTATTCCTAATAATATAGCATGATATACATTACATCTCCAAAAGCCTGCTGCTATGGATTTAAATGGGTGTTAGTCTGGGATTGTTCAATTATTATGTGTCAGCTCTAAAACATAACTAGGATCTGCCGGGCAAAGAAGTCTGCACTGTTTATTATCATTTTTACATTATTGGACAAGTGGTCCTAACAATTAAAGCTCTGTGAGTATGTTATCACTATTGCTTGTAACAATTGCCAACTGGTGATCAAGACTACTGATGACCATTCACTTGCATATTGATTGATTATGAATACATTTAATACATGTTTTTTTCCACTGAGGATGTGGTTTGGTCACCACAAAACTTCCACTGTGATTGTTAAATTAGAAAAACTTTAAACCTTTTTTTCTAAACCCAACTTAACTTAATTCATCACTGCTCTGTTGGTGGTTACTTGCTCTTATCATGTTGAAATTATATTTTCTGCCATTCTTTAAAATCCCAGACTAACACTATTATTACATTTTGATTCAAAGAAAATGGCTTAAATAAGAAAGATGGAAGAAGTGGTGAAAGTAAGGCAAATGGGCATAGTGACTGGATCCACGGTGAAACCTGGGATACCCATGGTGATACCCCATCATCAGCCTGTCCATCTACCCCTGTTGTCCTGGCGCTCACTGTCCCTGCCTCTCCCTCACCCACTCTGGCTTTAACTACGTCTGTCTTTATTTTACTGCTGGACTATTATTCTTGTACAGACTGTAAAATGTATTATTTTGTACAACTTTATTGAAGAAAAAATAACTTGTAGAAGATCCCTGTGCCTTGATCACGACTGTACGTGTAAAAATGAGCTAATATGTAAGTTATGTTTCACTGCGCTGTACAGCTGGACGGGTCTGTCCCGCTGCCGGGGGACGGTCAGCGGAACGGGGCAAAGGCCTTTTGTCTGTTGCTTAGTTTCCATTTTTCCCACATTTGTTTGTCAATTCATTTGTTTTGCTTTAACTCTCCTCTAGTTTATATATTAGGGTTTAAAAAACAATGACAAAGATAATCAAACACCACCTTAATGCTGTGTAGTGAAAATACTGAAGCCTAACACAAGTTAATATATATAAAATATATTTCAGATTTTATATTTTATATATATGTATATCTACTGTACACTTCTATCTATCTCCCTGTGTGAGCTCTCCCAAGGTTTTCATTTGCATTCTGTCTGTAACATCAGCGTACATTTTGGAAGGTGACAATGCAGGGTGCAATGGATGAGTGTACTTTTTATTTAAGTTCTTTTTTTATTTTAGCTTTAACTCTTTAAGGAGAGGTAAATATCCAATTGCAAAACATTGCTTGTTTCTACATAAACCAAATTCCTTTGCTTAAACAAGAGGCAATTGTTGTCATAGTGTTTGGTTTATTTCCATGATTCAGACCTCATTTTATAGCACACTGAAAACACAGCTTTGCAAGATCACGTTATCATTTTTTTTTTTTTAACCCAACAGATTTTAGCAGGGCTAACTTCATTTTTTTCTAGCTTTTCATTGTAATAAAGATTGACATGTTATGAGTAATTTATAAATTACAAAACCAAATTTTAATAAAATGATAACACTTAAGAATTATGTTATTGGGTACTATTTGTAATAAGGGATTTTAGTAGCCTATGCTATTTGTACATATCAATTTATTTTGCCTGGAATCCAGAATCCACACTTCAATACTTTACGAAGATGTATAAAAAATAGAGAAATATTGTTGATTTGCCAGGCAACAGTTTATTACCATAAATAATGAAACATAAAATGAACCCTACTAACCACCACAGTTATAATAAATACATTGATTATGTGTTTATGGTAAATTATACACTTTAACTTCAAACATTAACAATATAGTTAGTGGACATACTTCTATTTTAACTGGCTGTTGGTACAGAAGTTACAAGGGTTGTGCATGTTCATTGAACATTTGATCTTTGTTGTTTTCATTTGATCTGAAGTGTTTTAAGAAAAAAAGACTATGATAAGGCCACAGAGACAAAGAGGGGAGACAACAATATATAGAACACAGAAGGAGATTTCACGACTGCTAAAGTCATTGAAATTGTGTTGTCCCTGGCCAAACTCAAGTTTGTAGTCAGTGGTATATAATCCATATACAAGTTTGATTTTAATTCAAGGAATCCCCAATAACTAAAATTTAATAAATTATGACATATTTAATTATGTTATTTCACCTTCTCGAAAACAATTTACACACAATTTAAAGTTACTACCAGTGCAAAGACAAGCGTCCACCTGGCCACAGAAGGGCGCCAGTGTGGTATAAAGTAAAGACATGCAACCCACGTGGATTCAGGAGCCGGAAGTCGGAAGTG
The DNA here is from genome assembly GCA_000787095.1 of Periophthalmodon schlosseri. Taxonomy (NCBI): domain Eukaryota; kingdom Metazoa; phylum Chordata; class Actinopteri; order Gobiiformes; family Gobiidae; genus Periophthalmodon; species Periophthalmodon schlosseri. The sequence continues at coordinate 2,463 of KN480531.1, forward strand.
TTCCTGACGCACAGCTCCACCTCCTCGTTTCCATGCATTGGCGCGCTTCACTGTGGCCGCTCGGCTCCCCTGGCTCCGCTGCTCCCGGGACCTGGTGCTGCAGCTGGTAGCGGACTGACTGATTCTGTAGCGGGGCTGCTGGCGTAACACAGACGGCATGATGGCGGCAGGTAACTCTCGCTCCGGTTCGGCTTCAGGCCCGGTCCAACAAGGTCTGAAAGAAGCGCTTATTGAGACACTGACGGCCATCCTCTCCCCGGTGCAAGAAGTGCGCGCTGCAGCAGAGGAGCAGATCAAAGTGCTGGAAGTGACAGAGGGTGAGTGGCTGCTACGGCCGACTGATTATAAACGATTAGCTATAATGTCCCACCTTTTAATCAATAAGGTACACGATAACTGTCCGACATCTTGCTTCTTCCCATAAGCTAAGATTCCCCAAAGGTTAGCTTGAGTGTAGGCCAGTTATTGTTAACTTAGTGAGAAAGTTAGCTCAGAAGCCCGTCCAGTTGTTCTCTTGTTGCTTAGGCTTTGGTTTCTCTTTGCCGATTGTGGTTGACAAAATTAGTTTGCTGCACTGATTTCCTATCAAATGTGAAGTAAATGTGCTAGCGGCAGTCATTAGACTTGAGCACATGGAGACCCTGCCTGGCCTCAGCCACAAACTCACTGTCAAAGTATGTGTACTCAAAAGATCAAATATTATCATCATCATTGTCACTGTATCTTTACGGAACACAGCTATGGCACACCTTTGGGCTCTTACGGGTGCGCTTTATAGTCATATTAAAACGGTGTTTCTATTTGTTTCTTCAAAATAATCATTCCGTTTCCACGGCGGATGGCATATTTGTCCCGCTTACATTCCATTTGAGGTCCCGCCTCAGCAGCCATCCACTTTTTTCATCAACACTTTAAAGAGACATAATTTTGTACTGCTAACATCGTTGACTTCTCTTGCGATTGTTATGATGTAGTATCCACAAAATGGTTTATATTGTGGTCAGTGCAGGCACGTTTACAGAAATTCGAGGGTCCAGGGCCAGTAGGCTTGCATGGGTCCTCCTTGTAAATTAATAGGAATAGGAGATGTAAATTTATAGGAAGAGGGTTCAATTCTAAGCTCAAAGACCACCCTTTTTTTTTCTTTTTTTTTTTTTAGAATGATTATTTAATTCTTCAAATAAGTACACGCCTTTTGCCTATCAATTGCTTATAGAGGTTTGGTACACTGCTGGCCCTATCTGTTCTGTTTGTGATCAGCCACATATTGTGAGCCTCTGTGCGGCCCCTCTTACCATCCGCTGCAGAGATGTCAGCACTAGCTTTGTCTTCTGGCGCCTGATGTCACTCTTACTAAAGCCCTGTGTCACAGAGGGGTCAAGTTTATTCTCATCCTGAACTGTAAGGCTGCAAAGTTAATTGTGAATGAAGACTGAATTTGAATGGTTTCTAAGAATGAATTTAGGTAATACAATTTTCTCTGTTAAAAGTGTACATCTCAGTAGGGTCTTAAAGACTTTTTAATTCTTTAGTTTATAAACTTGATCTGAGATGTAATGTGATTCTTCTATTAGTTGATCAGTTCATATTTCATTGAGTTTAGTGTGTTTTCTTTGTAGAATTCGGTGTCCATTTGGCAGAACTCACTGTCGACACACAAGGAGCACTAGCTATTCGTCAGGTGAGATGTTTTTAACAACCAAGATAATTTCTATTGTTATTTTTTAAATTCTATTGTTTAATGATTTTTCTCTTTTTTTTTTAATCACTGCCCAGTTGGCATCTGTCATTCTAAAGCAGTATGTTGAGACGCACTGGTGTTCACAGTCAGAAAAATTCAGGCCCCCAGAAACCACAGATCAGGTCTGTAAGAAAACAACATAGAATGATGTAACAGAAGTGCACATTGATATTTATTTTTTTTTAAACTGTAACGCCTATAATTTCTAATGGTATGTATTAACTGAATCATGCCATATTTGACAGAAATGCTAAAATGTTATTGTGAAGCATTCAAACTAAAAGGTCTTGACTTTATTCATATATTCAATTTTATTATTACTTTTTTTATTTTTTAACAAATTGACAATATTGTATAAAAGTAAATGTATTCATTGTTGGCGCACAGTATCAACATATTGCTGCACCTCTTCCTTAAGGCTAAAGCAGCCATTCGAGAGCTGCTACCCAGTGGCCTCCGTGAGTCCATCAGTAAAGTCCGCTCCAGTGTGGCCTATGCCGTGTCTGCCATTGCTCACTGGGACTGGCCTGAAGCCTGGCCACAGCTCTTCACTCTGCTCATGGAAATGTTGATCAGCGGGAACATTAATGCTGTCCATGGGGCCATGAGGGTCCTCACAGGTGCGTGATCATCAACTATGACACGATTGCCCGCAGTCTCGCAATACGAAGGTTACAATATTGTTTCAAGGCATCATTGTATAGATAATGCAATTTCTGACACTGGAGGTAATATAGAAGAGAATTATTTGATTCATCATACTTTCAGAGTTCACACGAGAGGTCACAGACACGCAAATGCCTTTGGTGGCTCCAGTCATTTTACCTGAAATGTACAAGATTTTCACTATGGCTGAGGTAAGGCTGCATAGTTATCTGTTGTGGTTCCTCATTTGAAACCTATTAATTTTGAATTCTTTTTTTCTAAATCTTTCTAATTACTTCAGGTGTACAGTATCAGGACTCGTTCAAGAGCTGTGGAGATTTTCACTACCTGTGCCAACCTCATCTGTGCGATTGAGGAACTTGAAAAGGTGTAGCCACAGTTCAAATACTACACATAATAATTAGGGCCTTCAAGCAATTCAAATGTTTAATATTGGCAGCCATGATAGTGCATATATTGACAGGCCTAATAATTTATAGCTGTATGAAAAGCATTATTTTTAGTTTCCCTAATCTTTGATTGCACTTTATTGGTAGGGTGCAGCGAAAGCATTGATCTTCCCTGTGGTGCAGCAGTTCACAGAAGCCTTTGTGCAGGCTTTGCAAATGCCTGATGGACCCTCTTCTGACAGTGGTTTGAAGATGGAGGTCCTCAAGGTGAACCTCACATTTGGACAGTGCATTGCTGACACAAACATTCCAGTGTTTAAATATGTCTGACTTTTAAACTGTTTTCCTCTGTAGGCTGTGACGGCGTTGGTGAAAAACTTCCCTAAACCTATGGTATCATCCATGCAGCAGATTCTACCAATAGTGTGGAACACATTGACTGAAAGTGCTGCTTTATATCCTTTTTTTGTTTTCCTATTCTATTTACAAATTACAAATGTCATTACATGTTTTTGCTGGCAACTATTATTTTTAAATTTTGATTTAGCCTTCATTTAGTCAGGATGGTCACATTGAGATACATTATCTTTCCTGCCAGGGAGTCCTGGTCAGCAATGGCAGCAGTTCACAACCTTACACTTGAACAACTTAGAATGCCAAACATACTCACATGGTTTGGTTTCCCTCTGACACACTGCACTACTAAATTAAATTTTAGAAGACGTTTGGATTTACCAGAATTGATGAGGTAAAATGAGTTCTCATAAGTCTAGACCGGGGTGACCAAACTATGGCAAGTATTTCTTCTCAACTATAACTCAATAACTTTGTATTGTGATATAGACCTAAACTTAGTTTTCCGAGCCTTTTTATAGGTATAGTGGCTCTGTCAAATATATGTAAAATGCATTTATCTGAAAGACATGCTGAATCAACAGTCAGCGGCCCTCCACTATGAATATGTTGTTTTGTGAAAAGTTTGGACATCCCACTCTAGACTCTTCATACCCATAATGACATCCTTAACGCGATCTAACCTATGTCAGAACAGAGGTAAATTACACAGAGGAAGTGGATGACCCAGTAGATTCAGATGGTAGGTTTTGTAGAAAGCTTAAGTGGATTTTGTCTTTTATCTGTTGCCTCACTTTGGATTTTCTTTCACAGGTGAGGTTTTAGGCTTTGAGAACCTGGTCTTCAGTATTTTTGAGTTTGTGCACACACTTTTGGAGAACAGCAAGTTCAAGAGCACTGTAAAGAAGGCCCTGCCAGAGCTTATCTATTACATCATCCTCTACATGCAGATCACAGAAGACCAGGTATATTCTTTACCACATCAAATTGTTTTGACATCCATTTTTATTCAAATTACATTACTTTTCTTAACTAACTTGATGCGGGTTGTGTTTTTGTCAGATTAAAGTGTGGACTGCCAACCCTCAGCAGTTTGTGGAGGATGAGGATGATGACACCTTCTCCTACACAGTCAGGATCTCTGCACAGGACCTGCTGCTGGTAAGATAAATATTTTCATTGGTAATACATAGGAAAATGTTTAAGAAAAAAAAAATCTAGAAAACAGTCTAAACTAATCAGTTTTTTTTTTCAGCTACAGTACCTTCCTTTTTCTAGATTGAAACTAAAACCACTGACTTCCCAGCCAAAGTGCTTGAAGATGACCCATCTGTATCACCTTTTGTCTTCTGCAGGCTGTAGCTGCAGAGTTTCAGAACGAGAGTGCAGCAGCTCTGGCAGCCGCAGCTACAAGACACCTCCAGGAGGCAGAGCAGGCCAAAAACAGTGGCAACGAGCACTGGTATGATGTTCTTTTAACATGAACACTGTTTGGGGACAGTGTGTGTTTTTTGTAACAGAGCGGTAAGAATCGTAGGACTAAAACTAGTTAATTGATTAATTGCATCTAATCAATTTTTGAAATAATAAAGAAACTACAATTATTTACAATGGCACACACCCTGGGCCCTTTTAACAAATGCAATAGCAAAGGGCAGTGGTGTTGATGGAGTCATGTAAGGTTCATGTCAGTTTTGTTTCTACTTGGAAAGCATTGAATGAACTTTGTAAATCACACCTCACTTCTTTCCCACTTATCATATCAGCAGAATAATGAATGTAGTAGAATTTTTCAACATACTCATAACACCAGTCTTTTCTTGACAGGTGGAAGATCCATGAAGCCTGTATGCTGGCGCTTGGCTCAGTCAAAACGATTATCACAGAAAATGTCAAGAATGGTCGTATTCAGTTTGATATGCACGGCTTTTTGGCTGGTGTCATTTTGGCTGATCTTAACCTTGCTGGTAAGAACTGAGGAGGTGTTGGACTAACCTGTTCATCAAATTTAGTTTTAAATTTAAATAATTTAAAATTTTAATATGTAATATAGGGGAGCATGAAGCATTATAGGGCATTCATGTTATAGTTATAACAGTCACAAGCTATTAGAGAAATGATATGAAACCCTAATGGAGCGATATCACAATTCCTTTCTCTGTATAGAATATATTTAGAAGTCTGGTGTGGAAATGAGTGGGATTTCCTAGTAGCTAGTTTTGATTTCTACTGTCTGCAGCCGCATGGGCCTCACAGACTATAAATACTACCGTTTCCTCTGCTTGTCTTTGTGCATCTAATTTCTGTGTGGAATCTACATGCTGAAAGTATAATCTAAGCTTTAGGGTGAGATCGCTTTAAACTGTGGTGAAATCATGTATAGGACACTCTATAGCATTTCATATAAATTCAATATGAATCTGCGTTTGCTGACATAACCTTGTCTTCTTGCATGTGTCTTTGGTGTTCTGAGCAGCAGCGTCTCCCTTCCTCCTTGGTCGTGCTTTGTGGGCAGCCAGCCGCTTCACAGCTGCCATGTCTCCAGAGCTCATTCAGCAGTTCCTCCAGGCCACAGTGAGTGGCCTCCATGAGAGCCAGCCCCCTTCTGTGCGCATCTCTGCAGTTAGGGCCATCTGGGGGTGAGAGCCTTTTTAATGACTACTGCAAGACATGCGAATAGTTTTGATACTGAAAATAACTAGAGCTGGGCAGTGATTAAAATTTTTTATCAAGATTGGTCACATTTTGTGCAAAAAGGTAAAAAAAAAAAAAGGCTCCTAAATAGCTCTTTTATTTTACCATTTAGGCCTAAATATACTGCATTATTCACCCAGTGTTGTGCTGTTTTGACTTTTTTGATAGGATAGGCCTGTTTTTTTTTTAATGTATCTGGCACCAAGTTATTTAAAAATTAAATCCAAATAATGTCACAAGGCTCAGTATTAGTCTATTTTATTATTTTTCTAATGTCTTACATGATAAAATGCATTAACGTACCAAGCCCTAGAAACAGTTTGTCAAAGAGTGTCCAAATAAAAGTGGTTGTGACTAAATTGGAATAGAGAACAACCCAAAATTATTTTGTGGTTACACCTGTCTAGTTCTGGTTTAGTCTTTGTTTAATCCTTAATGTAGTCCTTGTCTATCCCTGAACAGCTGTTTTCTTGGACCACCCAGATGATGGTATTTCTATACATTAAAGAAACCTTTTTTTTGGCTTTTTCTGAATGAAATTGTAACATACGTAGGCCATTATTTTAAATTTTGTTTGTATTCCGCTTGCAGTATAAAAATAATCGACTGAAGATGGAAATTGGCCATGTTGGCTATAATCTTTACATATTTACATGTTCCCCTTTAGAAATAACAAGAAATAAGAAGAAACTGTGCATACATGAATAAAAAATACAACTCAGAGTATGTTAATGATGAGGGGACACAGTTCTAACTTGATTAAAAGCATATAAAAGTTAATTTTACATAATATGTCCTCTTAAAGGATTTCTTTTAAACATCACATTTCTCAGCTAATCATTAGGTCCTACACAATTCTAAACCCCCTCCTCTGCTTATATTTGCAGATACTGTGATCAGCTGAAGCTCTCTGAGAGCACTCAAGTCCTGCAGCCCTTTCTGCCCAGTGTCCTAGAAGGCTTGGTGCAGCTGGCCGCTCAGTTCAGCTCTGAGGTGCTCACCCTAGTCATGGAAACATTGTGTATCGTCTGCACTGTGGACCCCGCCTTCACCACCAGTGCAGAGAACAAGATCTGCCCACTCACCATTGCCATCTTTCTTAAATACAACAATGGTAATTTATGTTTTCTGAGTATTTTATGACATTTCTCCAGAGCGAGAGAAGAACTAAAGCCACAAAATCACCCTAATTATCAAATGTTATAATTTAGTCAGAAAACATTGATACATTATAAATAGTTTACTCAGTGTCCTAACCAGCAGTTAACTTTAACGCACTATATTCATCTGCCCTTTTTCTGCCTCTGTTAGACCCAGTGGTGGCGTCTTTGGTCACAGACATCTTTAAGGAGTTGGCACAGATTGAAGGATGTCAGGGCCCAATGCAAATGCGCCTCATCCCCACATTAATCAGCATCATGCAGGCCCCTGCTGACAAGATCCCCACTGGACTCTGTGCTGTGAGTAGCTCTATCCCTATAGTTAATAGTTAAGCTCCCTTACCCTCCTCTTCCTCCACTCCTTCACTTCTTTTCAGTGCCCCTTCTATTTTCCTCTTCATTTTTCTTCAGCTCTTCAATAAGTTTTGTCTGATTTTTATGTCACCTTTTTACTACAAATTGTTTATTACTATTAGCACATGACATATATGGCAATACTGGCATGTATTTCATCATTGTGATTATATAAAAAAATGCTATAATGAGCCCTTTCTTTTATATTGTCTTTCAATTTCATTCTTCCATCTCTACAGACTTCCATAGATATTCTGACGACAGTCGTGAGGAACAGTAAGCCTCCATTATCAGAGATGCTTATCTGCCAAGCTTTTCCTGTGGTGGCCCAGTGCACTTTACGCACAGATGATAATGCTATAATGCAGGTGAGTTATTTTGTGATTCTTTACTTTATGTGACTGATCTGAAGTCACTCCCTGTCTTCACTCCTGCCATTTCTGGCTTGTACTCCAGAATGGTGGTGAGTGTTTGCGGGCCTACGTGTCAGTGGCTCTGGAGCAGATCGCGCAGTGGAGGGACGAACAGGGGAACAGTGGCCTCTGGTATGTGATGCAGGTGGTCAACCAGCTGCTGGACCCCCGTACCTCTGAGTTCACCGCTGCCTTTGTGGGACGTTTGGTATCCACTCTGATCTCTCGGGCCGGGACGGAGCTTGGAGAACAGCTGGACCAGATCCTCCGGGCAATCCTTAGCAAAATGCAACAAGCAGAAACACTCAGTGTGATGCAGGTACATAAGCTATACATTTTAACACATCTTGATTTAATATATTATAGTATTTTCTTCTCATTTGGTAAATTATATAAAACCAAAGACAAATAAGTAAAAATGATTTAAAAAAAACTGTAAAAAACGGACGTTGCATTGAATAGACTTATTGGGAATTGACCCAGTGTCATTCTGCCTGTCCCCACAGTCTCTTATCATGGTGTTTGCCCACCTGGTCCACTCTCAGCTTGAGCCACTGCTGGAGTTTCTGTGCAGTTTACCAGGACCAACAGGAAAACCAGCTCTTGAGTTTGTCATGACAGAGTGGATGAGCCGGCAGCACCTTTTCTATGGACAGTATGAAGGAAAAGTCAGGTAAGTTTTATTTCTCGAAACCTATTGATGTAATACTTTTACAATTAAAATCTTGAGATTGACTTTAAATTTGGGCTTGGGCATGGGGCGGAGGGGCATCTGAAATCATGTCTGGTTTAAAGATTTTCATTAGGACTGTCTTTTAGTTAATTATTGTATTCATTCACAATAAATGTAACTTCTGCTGTCAATTGTATGTGTTTGCAGCACGGTTGCTTTGTGCAAGCTGTTACAACATGGTCTGAACACAGAGGATAAACGACTCCAGGATATCGTAGTCAAAGGAGAAGAAATCTATGCCCCTGAAGAAGGAATACGCACTCGCTCCAAATCAGCAAAAAGTAAGAGTTGGTGCTAAGCTTAATCACACTGTTCAAGCTGTAATATGTGGATAAAACTGATAGTATTTTATTTAATTGATTTTTGTCCCCAAGACCCAGAGCGATGGACCAACATTCCCTTGTTGGTTAAGATCTTCAAACTTATTATCAATGAGCTAGCAACAGTGGTTGAGGCAAATGCCTGCAGAGCAAACGCAGCAGACTGGAGTCAAGGTTAGAACTTCACCTTTTAACTTCATTTTGTCCGTGTTTTGTGAGGTCTTTATTCCATGTTTAGATACAGTTGCATTTTCCTTTCTTACGGCAACACCACATTGTGAGATAAACCACTTTTGTTTCTGTCAGATTCGAGTGGGATGTGGGAGGATGAGGAAGAGGAAGGGGGTGACGATGAAGAGGAGGATGAAGGACTAGCGGGACAACTGCTTTCTGATATCATCGCCTCAAACAAATATGGTACACATCTCACACTTTTCCTGTTTTAGTTTATTCTTAGTTTGACTTTGTGAAGTATCCCAGTATATGTTTTCCCCCCTTTTTTTCAGATGATGACTTTTATGAAGATGATGAGGAGGATGATCCAGATGCTTTAAAAGATCCTATTAATCACATTGACCTTCAGGTAGATTTTCAAACAAATGTGTTGCTTTTTGTATTGAGTTGGTTTCAGTGTTGTTGATAAACCAATTAGTAAGGAGCTTAACATTCATTGTTACCTCAAACGAGTACATTTCTCCGGCAGGTGGGTGTACTCTACACTTTGAGAAGAACTATACCCCATAATGTCCCATAATATCTTTGTTTGCTTTTATGATTTGCTGTGAGGAAACTGAAACATGTGTGTTTTGTCTTTTACCCAGGCTTACTTGACAGACTTCCTGACGCAGTTCGCACAGCAACCTTGTTATAGCATGTTTTCAGGGCATCTCAACAACAACGAGCGGCAAACTCTGCAGTCAATAGGACTTTAGCCCGGCCTCAAATTACTCTTTATTATCATCAAACCTCTTGTGGCCCCATCACTCAAATATGAATTTCTAATGCTTGGAGTGGAAGGGCTTTGTGAAGACAGGGTCGGAGATTTAAGGACTCATACTTATCCATTTCCTCCCTGTTCCTCCCTGTTTGTGATGGGATGAAGCACTTCGCAGATATTCAAGAGGATACACATTGAAAGACATTATTGGAGGAGATTCCAAAGAATTTTATTTTGGGTTGACAACCTCTTCAGCATCAGCAGTGTAGCTGATACTCTACAAAGGGAGGGTTACTGAGTAAATTATGAAACAGTTTTACTCCTTTGTCCTATTTGTAATTAAACCTCTTGTCTTTGTGTTTCTGTAAACATGGAGTGAAACTAAAGACAGTCTTTGAATAGTGGGAAATCTTTCCGATGTTCAAGTACACATTTCAGAGGCCTTATATTCCAGCAAACATTGACTGTTTCTCATTGTAAATGAAAGCTCTTAGACCTGCCATCATGTCAAGGGAAGATGGTGGTTATTTGGGAATTCACACTGTTACCACGGTGATCACAGCATTGTCATTTCCCGCTTCCCATTCAGATGCTGGATTATGACAATTCTAAATAAAAGCCCCAAATGGAAAATATTTTCATACATTTAGTCATTTTTTGTCTGCTACTATATACACTGAGCGCAGAAATGTATGTCTTAGATAGAAAAACGTCTAAATTCGAAATGTTTAAAACAAATACTAAAAAGAAAATGGTGCAGCCTGAATAAAGTGTGAAAGTGGTGATACTCTTAGGCAAAACATGTCACTCCTCCTGGACTTATGTTCTTATTATCTGGGAAGGAATTTTACATTTTAAAACTGAAATAAAGTGGGTATTGACAACTTGACAAGTATTTCCATCTATAAAATAATTGATTATAGCGTATGTAATGGCTTTTTTTTTTTGTTCTGTTTTTTTTTTTATGGGCGGGTTTTGAGCTGCCTTTGGGCTGTAAACCGCAGCATAGATCTGGCAACCCTGTCATTTCACGGATAATTTACGGCGCCTCAATCCGTTCCCGTTTCTTTGCGCTTCTCCAGCAAGCGCAATGTCTGAATGCTACCGTTAGCACGATATCGATAGCGTTTAGTTCGGTTGCGCTTTCTGATTGATTTGCCTTTGAATTATGTTAAACTACGAGATGAGATTTCCGGCTGGGAACATGTCCCTCATTGCGTCCTCTGTGGTGCTGCTCGCCGTTGTCCTGTGCTCGTCTCCGGGTGAGATTATTCTGCTTGTCCAGGCCGCACCGTTAGCTCGCAGCGCCTATGTTTACGGTTGAAAACTGTATGCTATGTGTCTTTCATGGTTTTATTACTCCATAACAATTAGACCTTTAGTTCCCAATAAGTCTGTTTGATATTTGATGGTGTATTGTAGCCTAACTTTTCTAATTCAGATCCGCCACCTCTTTTCTTCTGGTGATATAACGCTAATTGTTATGTCTGGAATGTTCCACAGTATTTTGCATTTAATGTTACTCTGTTGGAGGTGTTTTATTGCTAAAACGATACCTTGAAAACATGCATTCTTACTGTGTGTGGGATCGCCTTTCAATAGATCTGACCTGTACTTGGTCTGGCTTTACCTTTTTAAAGATTTAACTTTTACTCCCTACTAGTAACTTTTGAGTATATTAATATTATTCATCTTCTAGTAAAACATATCAGGTCGCCTAAAGCCTCAAGTCAAATGTATTCCTATCTTCTGTTGTATTGTCAGTACCATTTAAGATATGTTGGCGCGACTAAAAGTGTTAATTCGATAATCAGACATGCATTTAATACTCCATAAATATTGTTAATCAGCATTTTCTTCAGCATATCCAGCCTGGGATCCAGATGAGTTCTCTTTGTATATTCTAGAGTCATGTATTCTTGGCTGGCCAGGCAACAACACATCCACCTAAAATCCCACTGAACATAAGTATGATTCTTAATGTGCAGAACAGCGGTCTCCAAGTTTTGCACAAGGGCTCTAACCAAGAGATAAGATTTAAGGATGTAGTAAACACCATACATCACTACAACAACATACTTAGTGATATGTAACCAATGGGAATTTTTGTATTATTATATTCACCGATTTTCTTTTATAGTATGTAAAAAAAAAAAAAAGTCTTCATCTCTCAACCTTGCAATTTTCCATGATTGCTGTCTTTTATATAGAAGAGGTGGAGAAATGTAAACAAACAAAAACTTGTGTGTGCAATTACAGTTAAGACACCAGCAAGGACACCAGAGAGAAAAAACATCTGACCATCTCGCGTTACTTCCCTTACAGTGAGTGGAAATGAAGACTGCCTGTGGTACGTGGATAAAAATGGCACATGGCACAATGGCTTTGACTGCCCTCTGATCACCTTTTGTTGTGGCAACTGTCACCGCCGCTACTGCTGCCTGGATGCCTTCAAGATGATCACAGAACGTGAACAAAAACGATGCATGCTCTTTCAGTTCAGGTGAGGACCACGTCCGTAATCAAATGACTTATTGATGATGTCCAAGAGTCAGAGGTTAGGTTTACTCAATCCAGGATTATGTGTCCTACAGTGGTTCAAAATATTCAGATAGTAACTGATCCTCAAACCTTTCACACCAAGTACTGCCCAAGAAAATGTTTTACCTCTCAGGTACTACCAGGTCTATAAAATGATGATAAAAATATATTTCCGGGCTTAAACTAAAACAATATTTTAGCACAATTTGGATGAAATTCACATTTAAGAGGGGAATGATACTGTCAAAGTAATGCAAGAAACACATGCATGTCAGGACATAAGATATTAAGGTTTCAATTCTATTGCAACTAATCTTGCAACCCTAAATAAAATCCACTTCTCATTCACTCAGACTCATCACTTCCAGAACTACCTATAAGGGATTTAATACAAATTAATTTACTCTTAGTTGCTACCATAAAGAAATGTCAAAAACCTTGATTTGAAAACAAAGTGAAATACATCAGCTATTCTTAGTTTTCACAAGAAGGTCTTTTGAATAATAATATATTAAAAGTGTTTAAAGCATTTGATAACCTCTCTGGAGTAATTTGCACTGTTTTTTTATAATCTGTTTTTTATTGTTATTTGTGGATGTTGTAACTCTTGGCCTAGACACCCTTGAAAAAGAAGTTTTTAATCTCAATGGAATGCTCCTGGTTAAATGAAACATCAATGAATTGTCATATCTTCACTACAGTATTATAGACGTCTCCCTGTGGCTGCAGTTATGTTTTTTTCTGTGCTCCCTGTTGTTCAATATTCTCTCATTAGAGTTTAATGGTGTGAGTTTTGTGTAGTTTAAAGGTGGTTTAAGCCCAACTCCCATGAGAGAAGTGTACCAGATTGCAGGCTAGTGTATGTAACGGAGCAACATGGCAATTTTCCCTCAAAACATTCATCAGTGTCCAGTGGAGTTCAGACAACCTGCAGCTTATTAACAGACAGGTTAAAGTCTGTGGGCGGCTGAGGAGGAATTGGACTGTTTTCTTGCTTTTCCATTCTTCTCTGAGCTAGTGCAGCCTAAAGTAGAGCAGATGATAATTATACTAATACTAATTATACTAATTATACCAAAGAAAGCTCCACACACAATCCTTGTGTCAAACTCAAAACATGTAGAGATTATTAGATTGTAAAAATCTCCAGTTCTTGAATTTGGTGATGTCATAATTTCAGAGCCAAGACCTATATAGAACAGTTTTTAAAAGAAATATCTGAAATTATGACCCACAAATGTTGAACCTTATTATTTGTTAGGGATTGTCTCCACCTGCCTACAGTCAGTTCAATGACTTCACTTTTTATTTTCTTATTTTATTATAATTGTGTGTTTTTAAGTGTGAAAAAAATACTTGGAGAAAGAAGTTTTGAAATATTTTATATAAACAATTTAAATTACAATATTATCTACAATTTTATAGTCTTGTTTTTTGTGTCTATTTTATATTTAGCCCTACCACTCTGGCTGGTATTGCCTCCTCCATTCTGTTGTTTGTGGCTATTATCGCTACAATGGTCTGCTGCTTCATGTGCTCCTGCTGTTACCTTTACCAGAGAAGACAGCAGAGAGGGAGGACGCCTTTTGAGGGTATGCACTGTTTTTCACTACACTATAATTTTCACTACATTATAGTATTTAATCACCACAGTTATTTATTGTCCAAAGAATTCTGCGTTAAATAAAATGAGGAGGACCGTATACTTTAATATCTTTTACTATTCAGCTGGTTAAGTATACAGACTATATAAAACATTTTTGAATGTCACACTACATTATGTGGGGAATTTAATATCCATAAGATCCCACTCATCCACACTGTTTGATGATTCACAAGATTAATTGTGGCTTCAACCTAAATTTGTCTAAGCGTTGTGTGGTAATATTGCTGTAGTCATGCCTGTTAGCTAAAGTTGGTTAATGAAATGGAAGGGGCTTGTGTTTACTGTTGGTCACATGTTTGACAAAGATTGATCATGGATGCAGTGAGAGAAGGGCTCACTCTACAACCCAAACTACAAAATATCAGACACTGCCTGATATCAGAATAGTGCAGTGAACATATAAAAGTCTAAACCAAGACTTAATTATTACAAAAATTACAATCGTTTGTGTGTTTTCATCCATAGCCCAACACATTCCAATGGCTAGTTATCCAGTGGAGCCCATGTACGATGCCTACGGAAAGCCCCTGGGACCAGCAGACTATCCCCATGCAGGCTACCCCATGGCCCCTCAGTATCCAGGCATGCCTGCACACTACCCCATGATGCATCCTGGTCCATACCCACCTCCCCCAGTAGATCCTGCCTATGGCCAGCGTAAGGACAAAAAAATATATTCATTTAGAAATGTACGGGTATTCATGGACATGACTTCAGTGTTTACCTGTTTAACTTTTCAGCTCCCCCACCTTACTCTCCACCTCAGTATCCTGGTCACTGATGAGTTCAACAGCCCACAGCACAGTGGACATGACAGCGGACAAGAGAATGGACCGTTTGAAAAGGGGAAGGCAGTACTACACATCGACATACCAACAAACCCAAAATATATAAATATACTAAAAGGTTTCAATAAAAAATAATAACTGCACTTTAGGCATTTGGAAAACATGTCCACTTGCCATAAGACTGAATAAAATTTTCAGGACTTATTGTTATTGCACCTTTTACCCATTTTTGTTTATTTTGTGAGTTTAATTTGTATGAGGCTAAACTAAATGTTGTGGATTTTATTGAAGAAAAAAAAAATCACTTCCCTCAAAAACACACCCAGTTGACAGTATTTAAATACACCTACTAAAAAGTGGAGTGGGTGAGTCTGGCTGGATAGAATTTTCAACATCAACTTTCAAACAATCTAATGTTCTGTTGTCAGTTTTTATAATATGTTTTTTTTTTTTTGTTTTTTTTTTCAAAATCAAAATTTTGGCCCTCATATTTTTTATAGTGTTTCAGAGAGAAACTGGAAACAGGGTTTAGGCTTTGATTTTGCCTGAAGTTTTTGGTAGGTGCACTCACGGCATAAGGATCTCATCTCATTCTATGTCGCAATTTTGTCTATCTTCCTTTCTCAAATATCCTGCTAGGTAGTATGTGCTGTCTAATGTTAGTGACTCTACTACAACAGCATGCTACCCTGTTAATTCTGTCCTTTTCTCCTTAAAACTTTTGAATAGCTTGTCTTTTAGCTGTTGTTGGATGCGTTTAATGTGTGTTGCAGTTATTTATTATTTGTAACATCAGATCAGGGGAGTGGCAGGTCGAGCTGTGTAGTGAAAGTCCCGCCTTACTACAGTTAACAAGGTAATGACTACTTAATGAATTATTTTGTAAATTTCTGCTGGATATTTTATTTTATTGTAATTTTAAAATGGCATTGTGCAGAATTTTTAACATGGGGTCTCTTCCATTTGGAAATTAAAGATCATCTATTGTTCTTTCAGGAACTAGAAATTGGGATTGACTACTGAATGAAGGCCCTGGCAACACATACATTTTTGACAACAAATATCTTAACAGTTTGAAAAGAGAACAGGATAGGTCATGCTTTTTCTAAACAGAATTTATTTTTATTGTTATTATTAAGATCATTAACATCTTGATAGAAAGAAGAGAACCCAAGGCAGGTTTTAGTGGGCACCCAATTATTAAGACATACATGTCACATCTATATTATGTGGCATTAACTATTAACTATCAGATTGTTGCCACTTGGTTATAAATTATGTATTGTATTATGGGTCTTTAAAAACTGAACACATTAAATTGTTTGTAGAAAAGTATAATAGGTGGTCTTTAGTTTCTTTTAGATTAAGCTAAAAAGCCAAAAAATCTTGAAGTCACTATCCACTTTATGTATGTAGCTCTGAGTACAAGTCTTAACATTGTTGAAGATCTTGATTTGAAAATGTTGGCACTACTTGATATTTCAAATTTGTACTGGATGGTAAATGTTTCCAGGGACAACACATGTTGTACTATAATATTGCTTGAATTATGTAAAGGGATTTATATACTGATTCAGATGGCTGCTAATTGACATGTTTGCTCTGAATCTTGAGTTTTACAGCGCTTTTTGTAAAGCACAAAATTGAAAAGTGGATTTTTTTTTTTGGTGGGATGCTCTTTATGTAGTTCCTTTTGCTCAATGCTGTTAATATTTATTTGTGCTCCATGAGTGTGTTTAAGAAGAGTTGATGTGTGGACATGGTGTGGTGTCAGATGACAGTGAGACCTTGTAATATAGTGGGGTTTAATTTCTATTAACATAAAATCTAACTTTGGAAAAAAAAAAAAGGTTGTCTTTTGTATTTGTATACTAAAACAGGTTGTGGTGCCATATTGAAAGGCTTTTTTATTTTAACTTAGGACTGCCTCTAGAGGTCAACATTTTTAACAATATCAGCTGTATCAATTATAAATCAAGTTATTGTAACCAGAATCTCACTGCATATTACCTGGTCTTACAGTTTTAAGACGTTGCTTTATATATTACATTAAAACATACACATACAATATCAAGCTTGACAAAATACTTTACACAGAATGTCTCCCTTTTTGATAACAATACAAGAAAAAGTTGATAAAAATGTGATAAAATACTTGGCTATGAACGTGTTAGAAATTGGAACCATCACAACAAATGAGATTGCTGGGTAAAAGTTGGTCATTGTCCATTTAATCAGACAGATGTTTGGATATAAATATAAATTGTGCAATAGGAAGTCTGCATAGCTTGTGCTTTGGAGTCAGTGTAAACTGCAGCCCTTCCCATTGCCATTAAAGGAGAGTGGACCCTGCACTAAATATGGACATGCACTTTCACAGGATTTTGAAGAATGCCTCTGCTCGCCGGTGCACTCTGATGATGCGAGCCTCATGTAGTTCGTCACGGCGCCCTTTAATGCAAGACAGCCTCCCCAATCCTGCCTGCCTGGACAAGATCTGCTCTATTAGACTGCAATAGGACGGTTTCTTTGGCCTATGTTATTGTTTTACACCATATTAATCCATTATTTTTAACAGAGAACTAAAGACACTGACAAGTTACCAGAAAGTTCCAGATATCAACGAGTCATGTCCAGAAGAAAGGTGAAGGGACTGACTCGAACAGGGCGCCAGGTGAGCGAGGACCCGGATTTGGACAACCTGTTGTCCACTCTGTCTCCAGAGGAAGTGGAGGAGCTGCAGATAGACCTAAGCAAAGTGCCGGACATCAACCCAGAAGATGATGCAGTCCTTGTCCAGAGAGAGGGCCAGACTCGGGACCCTAAAAGAGGCAACCGAAAGGAGAGTGACCCAAAGGGGAGGCTCAGTCAGAGGGAGCAGTCACTGGAGGTAAGTGTGCATTGAAACAGTTTAAAAGAGACAGTCTAGAGTTTTGGAACATAAGACATGTGCAGTATGTTTCTCTGAGTAGATATTTCCCATCACAAACCAGTGAAACCTCCCCATGAATTAACAAATGGAGTAAAGGGACTAAAGTCTTAATGCAATTTTTTTGGTGTGGTCTAAGCACTAAACCAATTAATTTAATATGGCTGTGGCTATAACAAAGCAAATATTTTCAATTGTCCTCAGATGTAGCATCTACATATGTTAATTTAGTGGATGTCATATATAAAAGTTTGTAGGACCACAAAAAATTGTGTGCCTCTCCTTTTCTTGACATATCGGAACACAAAACAAAAAATAAACACTTTCTTGGGACAGAACTCTGGTTTAACTATTCATAACTGAAGCTTTAATATTCATTATGTGTCCGCTGTCCAGAGATCGATCTTTAGTCCTTGACTGATGGATTCCACTCTTACATAACAAACCACAGTTCCTTCTAATGATAGCCTTCATATGCCATTTTTCAACAACCATCTCAGCCTTTTGCACTCTGTCCATCTGCTCATAAGTGTTGGTCCCTCAGGCTAGTTTCCATGCCAGGAAAAATATTCTTCTGAGACTAACTTGTTGCAAACTTTTCAAATTCTTAGTTGTTTTTTTAGTACCACAAACCAAAGAACCTACGGATTTTCTGTTATGACAGATATGAAGCTATGTAAGCAGTATGTGGTTCTGTGTAGCGTCCTAATCCCGGTTTGAAGGAATTCCTTGGTTGATTGCTCCGATGCTCACTGCCTTTTAAGGATACATCTGCCCGGGCCATGGCCGCACATAGCAAACAGATGGAGACTCACAAATCAAACACTTACAGAGCTATTCACAGCAAATGTATCCCTGCGCTGTAAAAAGGTTCCTGGTGCTTTGGGGACTGTAAACACAGGGGCCATACTGTGCCGTGGAGGAGGCCTGTGTTTACAAGTGAGCTGGGAGATGTTTGACTGTAAAACAATACTCAAATTTCATTACAAATCATGTACAGCAGTACGTACAGTCTTTGAACAGTACAAAATATAATAGACCACATGTAGTATGCTGGGGGTAGGGTCAGATACCTTAAATTCCCACCCATGATTTTACTGGTTTGTCCATCGGTTATGGATAGCAACATTCTGGCCATATGTTCTACTATTGCCGTAGTGTTGAACACAACTGGGCTTACTCAGAAACAACTGAAGACAGTTTTAAATGCCATAAATAATCCTAATAAATACCATAAATAATCCTAATAATTTTAGAAAGAAGAGTCAATATTATTCAATCAAGATAATTTTTATATTTTTGTGGAAAAAAGTCCATTGTGTTAATAATAAATTTAATAATGTGTAAAAATAATAATATTGCCATTTGACTTTGAGACAAAAGTGAGTGAAAAAGCCTAAATACTAGGCTACAATATAAAAAGAATTTTGTTAGCTAACACATTTCACCAAGGTCCAAATGACCATCTGTATATAGTGTGTATATGTGTATTTTCAATGTACTACCATTTTGATTAACATAACACCCTCTGTTTGTTTCACAGCAGACTGATTCAAAGGAGAGTCGGACGCAGGAGTACCTGAAGAAAACAGGCTCGAACCAGGGGGGTAATAGTGACAGAAGATCAAGTCTGCGAAGACAAACTAGTGTGCAAAGTGAGAGCAATGCCAATAGGTTGGACGACAGAAACAGCCAACATGCTGAAAGTTCGAAAGAGGATAGAAGTCACCTGTCAGGTAGATCTAGACTACAGGAAAGCCACCACAGTGAAGTGAATGAGAAGGAGAGTCTTAGTGACAATAGACTGCAAAGAAATAGAGAAAGTACAGGCAGCAAAGCCAAGGATATGATCTCTAAGCTCCAAGAGAAGAAGGACGACAAGGAAAAAGACAAGAGAGAGGAGTTTAGGAGACGGGATGACAGTAAAACTAAAGATATCATCTCAAAACTGAAAGAAAAAAGCGAAAAAGATGTTGCTAAAGATCGGGAGAGGAGATCTGAAAATTTCCGCTCTCAAGGGCTGGTTTCGAAAATGTTGGAGAAGCAAAATAAGGTACTGGAAAATCAAGAAAGCAAGACAGAGGAACGCAAGACCAAAACAGATGAGAAAAAGGCAGAGGAGAGGAAGAGAAGTGATGTCAAATTAGAACGGCCAGTGTCGGAGAAGAGTGATGTGGTGGTAAAACAGGCTGAGAATTTGGTCAACCACAGTGACCATGTAAAAGAGAAAGATAAAAGTGCAGCAGAGAAGAACACAGAAAAAGCAGATGAGGAGAAAAATGGGGATTTGAAAGGGAAGGCTAAATCTGATGGGGCAAAAACGAACAAAACAGATGAGAAGATTGTGAACTGCGTGACTAACGACACCCAAAAGAGTAAGATGAAAGAGGAGGATGAGGATGAGGATTCCAGTATGTTTGATGAACTGATGGAGCAGGTTCGTACCAATGACCACACCCTCATAGAGCTCAATGTTAACAACTCAGAGGTCATCAAGATCAAAACACTGATTGAGTTTGCTGAAGCTCTGAAAAACAACACTCACGTCAAGACTTTTGCTTTGGCCAACTGTCGAGCAGACGATCATGTGGCCTATGCCATAGCAGGCATGCTTAGGAACAACAAGACCATCACAAGTCTCAATGTGGACTCCAACCTTCTCACTGGCAAAGGTATCTTATCTCTAATCCAAGCACTGCAATACAACTCCACTTTGACTGAGCTTCGATTCCAGAACCAGCGTCATATCTGTGGTGGGAAAACCGAGATGGAGATGGTGAAGATACTCAAAGAAAACACCACTCTGTTGAAATTGGGTTACCACTTTGAGTTGGCAGGACCCAGAATGACCACGACTAATATTTTAAGTCGCAATATGGACCGGCAGAGACAGAAACGGCTACAAGAGCAGAAACAGGCACAGGCAAATGGAGAGAAGAAGGACACATTGGACGTTCCCAAAACAGGAAGTGGATCTTTGAGGAATTCACCCAAAGCTTCACCAAAACCGTCTCCTATGCAATCTCCAATGCCATCTCCAAAGCTGACTTCCAAAAGAGGAACAGTGGGAGGTTTGACGCCACCACCTCCTCCTCCACCCCCAGGGGGCGCACCTCCACCTCCCCCTCCACCCATGCTAGACATTGACTTGTTGAAAAACTCACTCACACCAGTGTCACAGAGGAAACTGGATGGGAAAGGCCCAGGCGGCAGTAAGAACTCAAGGGACCAACTGTTGGCTTCAATCAGAACAAGCAATATTAACCAACTTAAAAAGGTTTGTATATCTTTTCTGCTAACTTGTTTTCTACCTGTTTCCTGATAGAGTTCCCCAATAACTAGGCTTGTTTTCTAAATAATTTAAACATTACAACTGACATATTTTTGTCTAGGTACCTGTTCCAAAGTGGCTGCAATAAATTACTTCTGGAATAAACCATAAAGAAGAGGGAGAACACGCCTCTCACCACAGGCCAAGAACTTCTGGTTTTTTGGGGTTTTTTTGCTTTTTTTTTTTGCTTTTTTTTAGACTTATAATGCTGAAACATCATAAAGAGACTGCTTTGCATGTTCACTCTGAGAAGATAACCAACAAAAAACTATGAGAGCTCATAGGACAAGAACTATGCAATATGTGAACTATACGTGACTGACTACATAAAACGGCTGTTATTGAACAAGTATAATCAGTAATGATAAATTACTGTTATTGGACTTCTGCCAATCCTCACTATGAGTTCTCCCTTAAACACTGGACCAAATGATTGTGGAGAATGAGTGAAGAATATATAATGCGTGTTTGTAATAATGTTTGCGCATATGAATATTTGCACTAGAATATAATAAGAATCAGATTATATAATAGTATGCATCTAAATGTGGTAATAGTGCACTAGCTTACTACAGTAAAATTGTGATATTATCAGTGTTATTAATAGCAGGACTATTTATTTGCAGAGCCGAAAGTTATTAAGATTGGGAATCATATATTTGGAATGGGAAAATCAGGGAATTTGCTAACATTGAAAATTTTAGATCATACTGTGCAAAATCGTCTCAAGTCATTTTAGTTAATATTGGAGACATTTTCAAGACAACATGGGTTGATAAATCATCAGAAATACAGAACACGCTGGAAAAATCAGTATTATTGGTGTGGTAAGGGATACAGTCATAAACCCGTGGAATTTGAATGTAATATGGAATCCCATGTCTTAAGTAATAGCTGTTTGTTAACTTTTCTTTTCTTTGATTGTAATCCCTCATTCATCTTGGAGTAGTCCCTATACTATGTCACCTAAAAATGTGCTGAGCAGAGAATGATATATGAGAATGATCGTGTTAATTTGTGTCAGAGCCTTTATGTTTCCAAATAAATGATTGTCTGTTTTACATGTTACCACTTTGCTACATTACCACTGTCTGAATTTTGTATAGATTAGCCTATATATTTGTTGATGCTGTGAGTCGAGCACATTATGCCTAAGCCTGAATGCTCTCTTATGTTCAGTATTTACAAAGATAAACTAGAATACATGATGTTCATGTTTAGAAGGTAATGCATAACATCTTTCTCATAAAATAATCTGAAATCCTTTAGAGTGGACCACAGTTTGCCATTTTGGTATCAAGCTTTGTCTCATATCAGTCAGCTGTGTGGACAAACATTAGCTTTGTGTTCACAGGAGAGAGCAGTTAGTTTATGTCTCCATCTCTCTCTCTCTGTCTGCATCCACCAAATGTCTATATTTGGGCATTTCTCTTGCTCTGCAATTCATTCCTTTCTTGTTCCTAATAATGGGCTGTGGGCCAGACAGTGGTCTGTCTTTTGCTGTAGCTTTTTAACAGCATGTGGAGAAAATTATGAAGATTACTAGCCTATGGATTAGATGCCAGAGGTAGCGAAGCTAGTTGAAAGGTTTGACCTGTAGTCTATATATGTAGCAAGCACTTTGCAGGGCGGAAGACCTACTTGAAATGATATCGTATACTAAATCAATAGGCAAGTGTGTGTGCAATAATCAGGTATTCACATCAAGCAGATGAAACTGCCTATTTATAGGTTAAATGAATCTACATCGGCTATGTTATCGAAAATTTTTGAATAGATTTATTATTATTTATTTATTTTTACAAATTCATATTTACAATATATACAGCGTAAACAATATTTACAATTATCAGACATTCATTTCATTAGTAGGTTACAAAAAAAAACAAAAACAAAAAAAAAAAAACACTCACATGCATGTCGTTACGTCAGGTGCCAGTGGACTATACGTCAGAGGGAACGTTTAAGGAACAAAATGGAGGAGTATGCCAGAGAGCCTTGGTGAGAACTTTTGCCAAAATATGATATTCTTTTATCGATTTAGGATTCTAAATGTGCATCTCTTTAGCGGAGATGAATATGTGATGACTCTGTTATTGATTCTTCCATAAAGATTGTGAATAACCAAAACACCAGGTCCTTAGCGTATGTTAGCAGCAACGCTAACTTCACATAGCAATGTAATGACAGGTTGTGCTAGCATCAAACGAGGTTGTATCACGTTGTAGTGACCTTGCCGGGTTAGCTGTCACATGTCATTACATTGGGTACAATGTTGGTTGTATCTTATTTTGACACTTAATAACATGACCGCCAGATAAACGCTATCTTAACTAATTACGCGACGTTAATTTGCTTCTACTCCATAATAAATTCATGCAACCTGCTAGCTAGCTGTTAGCTACAAGGTTAGCATCTCGTGCTGTAGATTCTGACATACTACTAGGAATACTACTATATACAAGACATAACAAATCCAACGGCTTGGGGATTCATTCATTGTCTTGTCAAACAAAGATGAGGATGTGTTAACGATTGTAGTCAATGTAGCGTTAAATGGTTTATTTTGTTCGGTGTGAGTTTGGCAGAACACCGGTTTGTGTCTGTGCACATCTGACGTTGTACAGCTCTAGTATACGAAGGTTTTGGCTTTAGGTAACTAACATTACGTTTTACATTTTTTTTTCAAGGTGTTGTTCAGAGTAACACACGAAAGTAGCCATTTTTGTGTTTGTGTTAAAAATATAAATGTTGTAGTGCCCACCCTTTTAAAATGTTATGAGAATAGAATGTTCAATAGTCTAGAATGGAGGCAACTTAAAGGCAAGGACGGAAAAATACTGCGTTCTAGCTTCAAAACTGATTTATCCACTAAAACTCTTTATAAGGCAAAATATTGATTTCTATTATATTCTGAGACTAATCCCATTTTCTCAGTTGAAATCACATGTTGTTCCACTTGCCTCCATCCCATCTAATGTGTTTGTTGAGATTGTTAAGTGTGACATCATCACAGCTTGTTTGAGTCCAAAACACAGACACAAACATCAGAAACAGGCACTTTGTCTAAACCTGATGAAATTAAGACATCAGGAACAGAAACTGTTTCACACTAAATATTATTAGTGGATGCATATATTTTTCCAATCAACTTGTTTAACATTCTTATTTTTAAGCTCAGTATATGGGGATAAACAATTTGATAATTCATATCTTTAAATATCTGAGACTTGACCAGACTTGCCAGTGATTTTTTTTTTTTTTTTTTTGCAGTTTTAATCTTTAAAACAGCTTTGTTCTAACCCCTGGAGCAGGTTAAAATAGCCAAAATGCCATCATAGTGAATGAGACCATAATTCCATTGGATCTAGAAGTAGCCGAACTAAGAGAGAAGACGTCATCACTTAACAGTCTCATTATAACCATCCTGTTATATAGTTAAGTTGGTTATCTGGTGATACTATTCTATATAACCGATGTGTGCCTGCTTTTGTAGTCCCTGGAGGATTGTGGATGACTGTGGAGGTGCATTCACAATGGGGGCTATTGGCGGAGGCATTTTTCAGGCTGTTAAAGGCTTCAGAAATGCACCCTCTGTAAGTATTTAAATATTTTTTACCATGTTTTTGGCTCTTAACTACTCTCATACATTGCAAAATTGTTGACATTGATTTTTATAGGGAATGGGCCACAGGATGAGAGGAAGCTTGACGGCAATCAAAACTAGAGCCCCACAGCTTGGAGGTAAAATCATTTTTTCTATTGTACGATCTATTATCCATTGCTTTATGTGATCATTTGTATTTTTCACTAACTAATTTCAAAATGATGTGAAAGCATAGTATAAATTGCAAAAAATATGATTCCCTCCAATTTTGTCTTGTCTCTTATAAGAAAAATATTGTTTACTTTATAAATACCTGTCCCTTCATAACTTCCTTCTGACATAATCATTTGCTTCATTCCTAGCTGCACGTGATTTACTAACATGCACATTGGACTTTCAGGAAGCTTTGCTGTGTGGGGAGGCCTGTTCTCAATGATCGACTGTGGTTTAGTAAAAGTACGGGGCAAAGAAGATCCCTGGAACTCTATCACAAGTGGAGCTATGACTGGAGCTATCCTTGCTGCAAGAAGTGAGGTTTTTTTCTTTTTGTTTTTTTTTTTAGAAAGTTGCATATAGTCTAGCGTGAAACCAGGATGGGAATTTCCATGGAATGTATTTTAGTAAGGGCAATTAAAAGTTAAAACTATGGAGTATTACCAGAAGTGGTGCACATTCTATAGGCTTTGCCATCATAATGCCTATGTACATTTAACTGATCCAAATGCTAATATAATGTCTTTTTTGATAGATGGACCTGTGGCCATGGTTGGCTCTGCAGCAATGGGTGGCATCCTCTTGGCATTGATAGAGGGCGCTGGTATCCTACTAACTAGATTTGCTTCTTCACAATTCCCAACTGGTTAGTAACTTTGAAAATTAGAATATATCAGTATTTGTGAATTGGGTGACCCAGGATGAAATAACATTAAGCTATTAGATAATTATTAGATTATTATTTTATGTATTGTTACTCCTATTCTGTAATTCTTCAGGCCCCCAATTTGCAGAAGAGCCAGGCCCTGCTCCAATGGGATCTCCCACTTTTGGAGACTACAGACAATATCAGTGAGAGAACACACTTCTCTTGTCTTTTATTGAATTCCTTGCTGAAGTTCCCACCAATGGATGGAGATGGAGACCACATCACTCGTCACACAAACTGTGTCAAAGATGTCAATGGACAGTAATCATCTTCATTTAACTGCCTTCTGCCATTTCAGCCTAGTCATCTGCAATGTTTTCACTAGGATTTGACATGTGAGGGAATTGCTTATTTTGGCTTGAGGCGGGGCAAGTTTTTTTCTTTTTTCTTGACAGACCTTGAATGTGGTAGGTTCTAAAATAACACAACACATGCTCTGTAGTGACTGATGGGAACAGTGCAGATTATAAACAGTGTATATATGTTCTATACATAAAACCTCATTTTCTCCTGTCTTTTATTTACCACAAGGGTCATTTGCTTGGACTGGCCATCCAGATTTTTATTTTATTTTGTTTATTTGTATTCCCCAGTTTACCTCTATTCAGCAACCTATTGTTTTAATGGATTTATTTATTCTGTGATGTATGAACCATGCTATCACATTATGTATGGTGTGATTTAAAAAAAAAAAAAAAAAATAGAACATTTTCAAATGACAACCAATGGCATTGGCAGATGGACAGGATTAACAGAAGCGAGGGGTTGTTAATAATTTATATCTGTATGACAGATTATTGTACATTCAACAAAACAATAAAATATACAACAACGTCATGTTTGTTGTACATTCCCAGTGATGTAAGTTTTTGGCAATAACCTAGCTCCACAAAGACCGATTAGAAGACGGGATTTTTTTTTCCCTATTTGCTAGTATTCTTGTACAGGGGCTTTACGGACAAGCTTCTCCTTTCTTTTATGGCTCTCGCTGTGTATGAATTTATTGTCCACTAGATGGCAGCCCACCAAAGAAATTCTTTGAACTCCGTCTTGTACAAAGCAACATACAGATAAGGAAGCGTTTACGCTACCTTTTGGTTGTCCTGAGCGTCAGGCTTTGTGTCGCACACTTATAGGTGAAGGTCTCAACGTGAAATGGCTGTTGGCTGTAAGCTATGGGATCAAGAGATATCGTGATTTTAACTGCATGACAGCACTCAAAAGTTTAATTTGGGACATTGCCAGAGAGGAGGTGCTTGCAGTGAGTAATGCTGAGGGACCTGAGGGATTGGCCATAATACTTCTATAGGAATGACTGGGTGAAAGAGGATGGTGCAGATAGTTGTAAAGCTGTGGGGTAACTTTTAATGGATTTCCCACTTTACAATATTCATTTATTTTATAATAAAAGATCCAGCGAATGTCCTAACGTCTCCATAAGAAAGTTAGTGCTTTGCCTGCAATGTTCCACAGTAGGCTATGGTATAGACTTATCTATCTTATATTAATTAAATTACAGATGTTTAATTGCTGAAAAATAGGCCTACCTCAAAAACATGCATTTTTTGCTGTCAGTGGGTACCTCTCCCCAGATCTGACCTGTGACTCGGTATGGTTTTGTTACCTCGTCTCCATGAAGATAGAAATGTTTAATGTCATACTGTGGGGGATTCTGGGCAAAGCAATAACATCTCCATGGAGTCAGACTGGTCTCTCCGCCAGAAAAGTTACATAGTGTGCCTTAATATCTGCCTAACCTACCTAGAACGATCTATAGTAAAGAAATCGCATTGAAATCCTGTCATTCAGTGTTGTTCTTGTTTTTATTTACATCATTATTATTACATTTATAACCCTACACAGAAGTGTGTAGCCTACACATTCTTGAGTTACTATCAAACTAAAAATCACCACGGTGTTTTATCAAATTTAAAAGGCATGCATAAGGTACTTAAAATGTGCAGCCTATTTGCAATCCCAATTTCTGTAAGAACCGTTATGATGCAAATGTAGTGCGCCAGGCTGCCCATGTGTCATGCCCTAAAAATGAAAAACAGCGCGGAGTGACGTCCGCTGCGCAGTGAGCAGTAGCTGACACTTGGCGGAGCGGCGAGAGACAGACAGCGAGCGACAAACGGTGAGTGCAAATGCCAAACTTTAGTAGCCGCTAAACCCACTAAAACAAGCCATTTATGATGACTTAAGACTTTTTGTTTGTAACCCTTTTGGAAGACACGTCAATGCGCACGGCGTGTTTGTTTTTGATGGTAAATATAAAGAATGTGTACATGCACAAACGGAGTGTGCACTCCCATTTTAGTCAAGGCCAGGCGGAAGGGCAGGTAACGTTAGCATTTGCTGGGTCTCTCTTAAGCCAAACCAGTACATATGTTGATATTGAATTTAGCAGTCTTGTCCTTTGTAAATCTGTAAGTCTGGCTACTATGCGGTGTGTTTTTGACAACCTAGCTTGGGCTGTGATGTACTCAGTGGAAAGGAATGTGGCGGCTAGCTAGCCTGTTGCTAACAAGCTGTGGCTAGCGGCTGTGAAGTATCGGTGGCCCGTTGAAAGCAGTTGGTTAAAGCTAGCTAGTTAGCGATGGCAGCTAACGAGCCTGATAACGGTACTCGCTCCACGCACTAGCATGTATGAAATTGGATTGTTTATGAGCAGATGTCGTCCCCAGTCCATCGGATTAAACACGGTGATGTTCTAAGGATTTGTCTGTAAGCAGGCTTATTATTTTAAGCATGATTTGCCGGGTGCTATGTTGGTTAATGTGTAATAACCACACAAAAACTACTAGCGTTAACGTTTACTGTGCGACTAAGTCACAGCCACAGATTGCATTTGCTTGATCCTAAGTGATATGGACATATGCCACAGCTGAAAGCAGTGGGTAAATTCAGAAAATCTTTAGAAGAGTTCTTCATGACACTGACAGCCTGGTGGGACCAAATTGTGCACTAAAGTTACAATAGTGACACAATGTATGAGATATTGAAGTTTAGTATCTTTTTATGCAAACATGTTTTTGTATTATATGCATATTCATAATAGTTTCTTTACCTTAATTTCACAGAGCCATGCTGGCTGACACAAATAAAGCGCTCCATGTTTCAAGAGTACAATAAATGACAGCCCTTTAAACAACTTGTCCAACTGGTCAAGGGCTAGTTCCTTAATACTCTTCAGCTACAGCAACATAGTTAGACGAATAATGACTGCTTCATTATTTTTGCTACATTATTTATTGTAGTCTTTGCGCTGCAGTCTTTTGCTAATCGCTCCTGTAATAACATTACATCTTCCAAGTCCATTTTTTGTTTTCTGCAGTTGCCTGGGTCCTGTATGCCCTCTTCTCACCAATTTTGAGCCAGCCTGGCTTGCAGACCCCACTTCCCCATCTGTATGGCTATGCTGCTGTCCTAAGCACCAAACAGGAACAGAGACTG
The DNA here is from genome assembly GCA_000787095.1 of Periophthalmodon schlosseri. Lineage (NCBI taxonomy): Eukaryota > Metazoa > Chordata > Actinopteri > Gobiiformes > Gobiidae > Periophthalmodon > Periophthalmodon schlosseri. Next base: position 31,464 of record KN480531.1, read on the forward strand.
AAGGGGCCTATTTTAGTGCCACCACCTCCTGTTCCATCCCCTCAGCATGTGGCTGTCTTCTGAAGAGATCTGGAAAGAGGATGTGGTTACAGGTCAGGGCCCGCAACACAGCGATGCCTCTGACTGAGAGCGTTTTTTGTCACTTACACATCTTTGTCATAACTTGGGCTTAGTGTCATTTTGAGTGGCTGCTGAGTTTCAGAGTGACTCAAACACCTTTTGGAGTTTAGTGGACTCGACAGTCTTGATTAGGGGATTTTTTGCACCACAGATGAATCAATGATCAATAAAAAAATCATTCTATAAATCATTTTACTTGTCTGCTTTTCCACTTGTCGTTAGTTTGTATACACTCAATACACATAAATGTCAGACTTGGTAGCAAAGAAAAATTTATGAAGATGTTCAACATCTGTTTTTTGTTGGGATAAAAACCCTTACAATAGATGTAAAATTGGCTACAAACATGTATTCCTCACCCTGAATCAAAACATTTTTTTAGCCTTCCAAATTGATCATTTTTCAAGTTTATTTATATAGCACATATATTTTTGCTGACAGTCACGGTACATTGTTTTTGTACCTGTCTATTTTTTTGTTACAGTTTATTTCTGGGTTACATCATTAACCCAAGTTTTACTGAGTGTATATAGTATAAAGCCCCAGAGTTGGCATACAGGTGTAGTCACAAAAACTTTGTCTAACTAACATTCTTACTCCTCTGTCCTGTCCCTTGTGTTTTGTTGATGGACAGCTTCTCCCCTACAGCTAGTGGTTTTTCACAAGGCCAGTGTGAACATTTGATGTAATGCATGGTTTTGGCTAAGGTAATGAGTAACCAGTGGCTTATTGGCATCAAAAACTCTACCATTACCCTGGACACCCAAACCACAAGTGACTGTTGCCACACTAATTGTTGTGTTTGCTGGAAAACGATCAAGCATAAACCTCTCCTGAACCGCAGGATGTGAGTGTCAACATCTTCCGCAACAGTTTGCACGGATAAGAGGAGAGAGGAGGGAGGGAGGCAGCTGTCAGTCACACTAATGCTGAGTCAGTAGTTGTGACAGCTTTATATGTCCAGGATTAACCCCAGCAGGAAATTGTGTGCATCAATGTTGTAGTAAAGTCCTTTAATTGATATCATGTTGCCCACTTTTGGGTTGTCAAAAATCCAGTTTCTAATTTGTGACAAAAACTAGTAGAAATTAGATCATTATTTGAGTCGGTATCAATGCTGAAACAAAGGTGAACTTATTTGATGTTGTATTGATCCATATTGTGCACTTTTATGATAGAAATATGGGGTAAAATAGTTACGACTATTCACAATTATTGACAGCATGTCCATGACCAAAAAATAGGGAAATTATTTATTCACACTGGCAAATGTATTACCATTCTTCTAGATGTAACTAGCTTTTCTTAATCATAAAGTAAAGTTAATGTAACAGCAAGATAAATAACACTGTACATTAAGGTTGCTCAATATGAGAAAAAATATCCAATATTCCATAACTGTGTTTTGTATTACAATAATGGTGGTATAGCAATATTTGAATATACTATTTGGCATAAGTTCAGTTAAATTTCAGTTAAATTTAAACAAAAAATTCGCATGCCTTCATTTACTAGGCAAACTGAAACAATACATGCAATGATAATTCAACATTTTCTTCACTGCATAACAAGTTGGTCACAGACATGTAAATCTGCCCAGAAGCCTCTAGAATCATTATATAAAAGCGCTTTCAAAATCCTCAAGAAAACCTGATAATGTCTGCAAATGTTTGTTTGCTGTATAAGCTCATCCATGATACTGCTGCTACTCCGCTAAAAAAGTTTGTTTCTCCGAGCTGTGAAACCACCTCTCAAGCCACTTGATCACCTGTGCGCGGCAAGTGCAGGATCCCCAAATGCAGGACAGCATTTAGAAACACAGCCTTTTCATGCATGACCATCCGTCAGTGAAATATGTTACAGAGCTGATAATATGTACAAAATATGGCACATTTTCACACCTGGCGAAATAATGGCTCCTCTCAAAGCAAACCTGCTCCCATAATGTAGACTGATGTGTGTCTGGAGAGGGTGTGATGTTTTGGAGTCCATGAACTGATCGAGGCTTTTGGATGATGGATGATGGATGATGATTTTATACTGCAGAGAGAACTGAATTTGAGTGATGTTACAGAACTTTTATGATGGTCTGGTCATTGTAAAGTCATTTTCTTTGTATGTTTGATTTTATTAACTATACCATCAGCCTGCCCAGGGCCAACAAGTGGAAACGCGGTACAATGCATCTCTCCTGTTAAGGTTAATGTGTATTGTGCTCAGTCCCTGTCTCATTAAATCAATAAACTAAACTAAAAATAAAAACTTAACAAAGACTAAACCAAGACCTACCCAAGTCCAATGTAGGACTCTGTCAGGAAAATCATTAATGAAATCTGCCCTTTTGTCCATTTTCCTTTCCAAAAACACCCCTGCTAAATGGAGAACTTTGTGTTTTTGCGATATATTTATTTTCTTGTGATATCGATTATTGCGGCAGTCTGTATTGCGATGTTGATATTTAGGCGATCTATTGTGCTGCCCTACTGTACATGCAGGTTTCCTTTTCTAAATGCTTACAATTATTATTTTTAGCCCTTACGATTATCTTGTAACCTGAAATATAATCACAATTATCAATTAACTGAGCAGCCTTGATGTCCCTTTCTTGTACATGGTGTGGGTGAGTGATGTAGCGATAATGCTGTTTGTCTGGTGTGGCTCTTTATTTGCAGTGGTTACTACGAGAGAAGCCATGGCAGAACGTTGTGTTTTGTTTTGGATGACAGCTCACTCGTAGTGTTGGAGCTGGTGAGAGGTTATTCAGTGAGATATCCTTAAATGGCCCTGTAAGTGTTTGAGCAGGGACACAGTGTGCAACGCCTCGTCAAGTTTTCCTGGAATCCAACTTTGTATATAAGACGAGAGCGCATCCCATTCTGTCATGGCCTATATTTAGACCTGGTTCAATGTAGAAGTTGAGAAAATGGCCAGTTCTATTATGTTTCTTAATCATTTGGAGATGACTCAGGATAGTTGACTTAACGTTGCCTGGCACTATAAGGCCAATACAAGGTAGACTGGATAAAGGATCTGCCCATATGAAAATAAATGGAGAAGAAAAGAGTCGGGGGCTAACTAGGTTAAACATTCACTTTGTATGGGGGGCCTCTTGTAGCTTTTGTGTTGCAGCTGATGTGGGAGCTGGCCTGTTTGGCTAATGGGGTAGTGGGTAGTGTGGCTTCTTTGTTAATACAGTAATTGCAACGTCTGTGTATATCCATCACACTCATGGGTAGGTGATACTGACCAAAGTGAAGTTTCAATTTTTATATTACACTTATATTTTTCGAGTATCTAGATAACAGCATATGTATTTCTATCTTCAAAATAATATTCACAAGAGCCACACTTCCGGTTTTGGAAATGTCCATTACTTTATTTATTATTTTAATTAATAATTGAATTATTGTTAATATTGTGTGAATCCTGACTTGTGCTTATTGCTTATAGAATTATATTTTCTCTCCAAAATAGCTGACTATTTTTAGAAGTGTAGAAATTGTGCGCTGTGTATTGTGTAATTAATTATGGTCAACGACAAAGTCAAACATAGTTCCCCCTATTTTTGAGAACTTGTTATTATTTCTCACCCCTATGTTTCACACCACTCCCACATCCTTTAAATGTAGTCAAGATAGACATAACTTTCCCTATATTGACATAATGTTTATTGTGTAATATAGCACTGCATATAATCATCCAACACATTTTGAAGTGCGATATATTGTTTAAGTAAATATAGACCATAAACAATAATATTGAAACCAAAAAAATTACACAAAATTAACAAAAATTTCCCATTAGTACAAAGAAAAAGTACCCACGATAAATATTGACACCCAAAAATGACTGTTCCATCTGTCATCTATTGAATGGAAAGTTGATATAGTATTTATCGTGACAGGCCTAGGTGGTGACGCAGCCTAGTAACTTTCTTTAGTGGCCTCCAAGGTCCCAGCAGCCACCAGGCATTTTTTGTTAGTTCACAAGGATTGCACTGAGGGTGTCCCTTCTGGGTCTAATCCTGCGGTCTGCTCCCTGAAAGTGTAGCAGGATTGGTGCCATCACAGCTCCATGATATGGAAAGAACAGTGTAGGTGCGGATCACCTGCCTCCCAGAACAGTCCCCATTCACTTCAGGCCTCATTATAAAGGCTTTTATGTTTCTTGACTTTAACATAAGCTGCTATAGTAAGTTTAGGTGTAACTTAAACGGCAAAATGTTGTACAGTTTGAAACCCAAAAGTTTTAGCCACTCTTCAGAGAATCTCTGACTTTCAAAATTACTCTAAAGAAGAATTCAAAAGTAGTGTTGTCACAATACTAAAATGTCAAACTCGATTTGATACTAAGGAATAGACTTGATACTCAATACTGAATCCAATACCACAGTGACAATAAAACAATTTTTCTTTAGACAATAGAAGGAAATTTTTAACATTAAATTGTAGTGCTTTCCTTGATATTACCATGCAGTCTTATATTTTTGTAATCCCTCAGTTGTCCAGGTAGGTTGGTATGGTTTATGCTAGTCTGTGGTCTTATATTTGTTCTGATACAGCTCAAGATCATTCTAAAGCTATTCGGGAAAGGTTCATTTCTGTTCTGTGAATTACTTTTTTCGTATCAATACCTACTCAAATGAGTATCTAGTTTTGATACTTGTTTTTGTATCGATTAGTATCTGATTTTCATTACTTTGAGTAGGGTTGTTAAAAGTGCATTTTCATCCCTCTATGAGTCGGCTAATACAATTCTGTGTAGGATATTTGTGTAAGCAGGATTGTGTGCATTGATCTGGTAGCTTTGGGAGAACTTGCACATACCAAAGTCATTCAACAAGGGCTGTCCAGTACTGTGGAGCTGCTCACACCCTGTGCAGCTGGGGCAGGCTCCTCCAAAGAAGGATGCTTTTGGGAATCACAGCACAGTAATATACACTACATACTATGGCATCATAGTTAGAAACACTTTTTAACTACTCTTATTAACTATCTACAGATTTTTTTTTTAAATTGCTATTGTTGTAAATTGTGCTAAAAAGCTCTACTGTCATTGTCACTGAGGGCAGCTTAAGTATTTTGGCATATGATAAGTTTTCATGTTTTTTTTTTATTATTACTTTGTTTGGTGGGATAGTACCTGTGGTAAATATTTATTATAGTTTTACATCAGTCAGGTCAAGTGGCAAGAAAAAGTAGTAAAAAAAAAAAGAAAAAGACTTGAAAAATACAGGAAGTAGCGCAGCAGAATTTTAAAAAATAATCCTTCTACCTATGTTGTCATTACACAAAATTCCACACACTATATTTCCTGTGAAATAATAACTACTTTGTAAATTAGGTGAACTTTGGCACTTGTTTACAGTATGGTTGCTTGGTAACAATTAATTACCTCTAGGCATACTTGTTTCACACCTGCATAAAACTGTTTTTGTATCTAATTGAGAAAAATGTGTTATTTGTTATCTATTTAGTTAATAATGAATCAATTTAGTTTATTGCAACCTTTCCTGTTGACATGATGAAAAACAAATGAATAATGGAGGTCCGTTATTTCCCGCAGTGATAACCAAAGGCCACTATTGCATGGCAGCCTCTCCCTCTCCTGGCCCGAGCTGTAGTGACCCATTTGGCTGTGCGTAGTGCCCCACCATCTTCTCCCTCAGAGGGATATTCCAGTGATTTCACAATTTCCTGCCCCTTGCTGTTCCCACTTCCCTCAGCTGTGCAGTGTCACCAGTCAAAAGCCCAACAGTGTATCAATGCTCAAAGAGTGATTAGGGCCAAACTGTGAAGAGCAGCAGGGCGTGTTGTGTGTTGGGACAGGGCCAGGCCAATGGTGTCATTCTGAACTGTATCTCTCCAGACTCGGCTCAGCGCGCACACCACAGCTGGTTCATGTTAGCGAGGGGTCATGCAGTCCTCACCTCCTCCACCCTGCAGCCGCTCCACTGATGGGTGTTCCCGTCTATTGTTGTGCTGTTTCTTGTCCATAACCTCCAGGAATGACTAGAATCCTTCCCCTTTT